>CM031243.1:738062743-738266467 GCA_018340775.1 Taxus wallichiana var. yunnanensis
TGGTTTGCCCATCTCAAGAACTAGACCACAACCCGATAAATTAGTTTGAACTCGGGTTTAAGTTCGCAATATAACAAGATTTGGATTAAATCAAACTTTATCCAATACATCTAAAAAATCACTCGCAACGTTTTATCCAGAAGAATATGCTCTAATATCATCCGATTCATCTACGGCGGAAGCGCAAAACATTAATCGACCAAGCAAAGCGATCCAATCCGTTGAGGAATCGATCATCCGGACAAAGACGTTAAAACCCTCACGAGAAAGAAAATCATGAATCCTAATTCAGTTTAATCTTTACCTTGTAATGAATTTCGATGCGATGCTCACATAGAATCCAAAAAAGCCCTCAAGCCAAGCAACCAGTGAAGACTCGAAAGTGCGCCCACGTTAACAGCGTCATTCTCTCTTGCGCGCCTCTCGCCTTAAAAACCCTTCTTTGCCTTCCTCATCACAATTTCCTGTCGTTCTTTGTCAATGTCGCTGTCCCTACGCAAGGACCGTAGAGCTTCGCTTCAGGATCTGCCCGGGACACGTGTTCGATGATCTGGCCCTGAAACCTAAGTATTTGGTTAATTGTAGTGGCTGAGAGGAAATGGAAGGAGATTGATACGCAATAAGGGTTTGGAACAGTTCTCTTACTTCGTTAGTGAAGGAAGCTATAAAATCGAGGTTATGTAGAAAAGACGCAGACTTTTATCGTGTTTTTTCTTACTTTTTACAGTCTTTTTTCTTTTCAACTAGATATTCTTATGGGAGGTTAGCTACGACATTTAGTCTACTAGGACTAGCAATCCCACTAAGTAGTGAAAAAGGTGAACGCCGAAAAAGGGATCAGGTAGAGGAGTGAAGGGTGGAGGAGGTGTGAAGGGTTGAAATTAAAGGCAATAAATTTGTTAGTGTCATTTGATAAAGGAGAAGGTGAAGCGGAGGAACATGAATAGATGGAACCATAAAATGAGATAGGGAAGCTTGCATAGAGGGAAGCTTGCAAATGTCCTTTTTAACCTTGTAAATTTTCTTGATCTATAATTAAATAAGTTATAATGTGGCTTTATTTTAAAATAGAAGAAACAATTAATTTTCTTGAGAAATTAGAAATGAGAAGTGTGTGTTGCTGCACGAGTTCGCAATGGAAAATTCCATGTCGATGTTTTCTTGTTAATGCGCGTAGAGGACAAACATAGACTCTTAAGGTATCAACATCAATGTTATGTGAGGCATACTTGTAGTAGAGGATGTGGTCTACACAGTAGAAGATATGTGGAAGCACAACTTCGATAACCTGACATATTGACATCCCCGACTATTTTGGCATGCATGGTGGTTACACGACTAAAAATGTGGGAATTCTTTGAGGAATCTTACATATGCCGTGCACATCACACTTAACGATACATGATTCCAGTGAAGAAGCCTTGCATCAGAGTGGATGCATACGTAGAGACTTATTCGCGGGCCCCGTGTAGATAGTGGGAAGCTTCAGAACCTAGTCTAATATCAATACAGCTCATTTTACACATGCTTTCTCCCGAAGAAGTAATAGAACATAAATTAAACTCGACAAAGTACAAGGAAAATAGAAAATTTGGAGAGAAAATATATAAAATATGTCATGTGGTTATGCAAATAGAGAACATAGATCACATCATCATTATGGCAAGTCTACCCTCGAAAGCCAAAAGTGGGAATAAATCAACAAAGAGATAATAGGAATGTGGTTCAAAGGAAAAAATGATTTATAATGCTGTTGCGCTTCAAATGCATTTTTGCTGGTGAGAAATTGTATGGATTCTTAGTCTAAAACTTCTAATTGGAAGATAGATTCCTCCTTTTTCTCATTCGAGCAACCATTAACGGGGCTCAATTATCGGTACTTATCATGTATGGGGCATCCTCGAATTTCCTACAATTATATGGGCAAACATCGAAATGTTACCAATGACAAGGCACAGTTGCTTGTCATATTTGTGCCTATCAGGCCTCCCATATGCTTAGCTGGATCATTAACAATAAAATGACATTTCCCAAACCTAGTGGTATGCCTTTCAATCAAGCTTTTAGTTTTCACACCCCGGGCAATGATCTTCATTTCACAAATCTAACCTACGCCTTTAAAATTTATTAAAACTCAATTTCAGCAATAAAATGAGTATATTTGTTTTTAATAGAGGATTATCCATAATGTCCTCGTGGGTAATACCTAAGCCTACGAGCAGAATCTGGAATCAAGAGGAAGGTGTACCAATAATTAGGGTTGGGGGATGAAAAGAGCTGAGGCAGGAGTCCTCTCTGATAATGGGTTGTAGCGATACAAAGGAGGTGTGGTAATGGGAAAGATGTGTAAAGGCCCACTTCCTAACACTTGCCCAGATCACGATTCTTGATACTATTGATCTTATCATGGATTACCTTAATATATTTTGCTTTTAATATATGGATAGGATGTTGATCATGGATTATTATTGATACCGAATCAATGATTATGCATGATGATTATTAGAGTACATTTGGTACGTATGCTGCATTTATGGTATACTAGTTTGATATGGATATGTGACTTTGATAATTGTTCGAGACATACGTGATATTGGATAATGAATAGAACTAGCATGAGAATTAATCTGATGATTTATATAGTGGATTAATTAAACTAAAAATGATAATGTTGATTTATTAGATGTTGTCATGATTCATAATGAATAGATGGTTTTGTTAGTATATTTATATCATTTTGGGATGATCCGACATGGCCTACATGAGGCTCTAACGCAGGTGATTTGTGTTTTACGAGTTAAAATATTACAACAATGTCGGGGACCTGAGACTAACCATATCAGAATTCTGAGTAAATGCAACAAGGTCACCATGGCAATATGTTTTGTGTGTGTGTGTGTTGTGTTTTGTTAGGATTCCTACGGGGGGATTTCCATTATATGTGACCATGCCGGGTTATGTATTTATTAGCGTGGTTTCTATTAATGTTTGTGATGTGTTTATTTTGTGATGTGTTACCCTTTTCATTAGTTATATGTTGTGTTAATGTTGTGAATAATCACGTGTTAAAATAAATAAATTAATATGTCATAGGAATGTAATAAATAAAGCTGCGTTTTCTCTTAAAACATATATGTAAAAGTGTGTAAGAAAGGTCAGTAAGAATGTAAGAAATATGTAAAGATAGATTTGGAGTGTGTGAAACACTTCATCGCATCCTCGAAATTCCGAATTTGTCCTGGGGGCTATATTTCAGAGGCTCTCTCCTCTCTCTCTCTTGTGGGACAAGTTAAACTTGTCCCACACCTCTTAAAATTATTCACCAACCATACCTAAGTAGGTTCGAGGTTAAATTTAGGCCTTTTAATACATTTTGAAATGACTAATTGTAAGTTTTAATTACACTTCTCTTACATGTTTTAAATTCGAGTCCTTTTGGGTATGGGTTATTTTGGAGTGTGTAAGTCAAATTGTCATTTTATTTATTATGTTTAGGTGAATGATATTGATTTTGTTTGGGGTTGAGGAAGAGTGATGTGGCATCCCCACATGGATCCACATCATCCCCCCTTCTCTTCCCTCTCCTTTTAAATTCGAACTCATCGCTTGCTTTGAGGGTTGTTGAAACTTCGTGCATACTTTCCTCAGGGTGAATTTCTTGTTGCTTTTGGAGTCTCGCATGGAAGGAGATGGAGACCATCGCATGCTTGCAAAGTGTTGCTGATTTATGGACTCGTTATTGCGGGTATTGGAAGCTTGTTGATCTTGGAACAAACTCCATTATGGAGAGGTAGAAACTTGAGCCTTTTTTTTAAATGCTTTCTTTCTCTTGCATTTAGCGTATGAAATGGTGATTGATGTTATACGTGTATTGTCAGGTAGCGCCGCTTAGGACATGGTGTGTAGAGAAGGCTATGGGATTTCAAATGGGGGCATAAGGGGAATGCTAATGGCATCATTTTTTACTGTGTGGAGGAGTTTGGGATTGTGATCCACCATGGAAAAAGAAATAACTTCAGCATTTCTTACTCTTAGGGGGGCATAAGGGATAAACTGAGGGCGTAGGAGGAGGAGGTTGGGAGGCATAAGGTTTATGGATATGATATGTTATATTGGCGGTATGATTATTGGTGGATGCCCACCCCAATTGGGAAGGCATAATAGCTTCCCACAGTTAAATCCTTTCTCTTTTTGGGCTTGCCTTTGATGAAGCCTCGGTTTTGTTTTCACTTGTTTAATGTAGTCAGTAAACTACATTCTTCTTGAAATGTGTTTCAATGTGAAAGTGTTGCATGTTTGTTGTGGAAGCCTTTGTTGCCACGTGTCAGTACACATCTCTTATTTCAATATGGTTGGGCTCGAGGGGCAATGAGGAAGGATGACTTCTCCTTTCATCGATGTCTGTCAGTGGAGAGCGTTGCCTTTCCCCTTTCCTTGTTGTGATCAAGATGAAAAGATGAAGAAACTAACATGATGTTGTTTTGGGAGCAAGAGGAATATACAGTTTGACAACCCTTTCTTTTGATCAAGTTATTGTAATCCTTCCCACTTTGGAGTGGATGAATTATACACCATTCAGTAATGTGAAGATACTTAGATTGAAAATGGAAGATTGAATTGTAATGTGAAATGTAAAGAAGTTATATTCTACTCTCGCATTTTGAAAGGAAATGTGAAAAGATGTTATATGTAGTGCATTCTCAGTATTTAGAAATCAAAGGAAAAGAAAATTACAAAGTTGTATTAGAAATGAATAAAGGATCGCATTAGTTCTCAAGATCAGTATTGTGTATTAGATTCGATTGTTGTCATAAAGGATAAAATATTTGTTGAAAAGAAGAATACGTAGGAAGTATATTGTTTTGCGGCCCTGGAACTATATTAAAATTGAAATCGGGAATTTGTAATTTTGACTGGGAATGAATTTTTAGAATCAACATAATGTATTAGACTATATTAGAAATAAGTTGTTACATTTAAATGATGGAATTGATAAATAGATCCTTTAAAAATTTGATCACTTGCATTGTAAGTTCTAAAACCTGGTAAATCTAAACAAAATGCACAATTTAGACTCCGCACTTAATAATCAACTTAAAAATGTTATGGAATACAATGCTTTTAAGACACTACTTGGGAATTCGATTTGACAAAGAAAACTTAAGAAAACAACTTCACCATAGCAAATTCGAATACAATCCCTCTAATCAATTCGTTTTCCTGTCATTTGACAAAAATACAAACTTGAATCAATTGGACAAATCAACTTTCTGAAAACACTCTAAACCCTCCCTAGATCAATTCTCCATGTCTGTTTGACATGTTGAGTGAAGGAGGAAACCAAATTTTATCAAATTGAAAAGTTGAAATTGCCAGTTTGACAATTAAAATCCTGTAGACCGTTTTTTACAAAATTGACCCTTTAAATTTCATCAAAAAGTAAAATTTATGCTTCCTTGTGCAAAGAGGGCATCGAGAGCTTTCCAAAAAGTCTTCGTTTTGCCCAAAAATGAGATTTCTAGCTCAAGTTATGGCACTTTGAAGTTTTTGTGCCTTGGCGGGAAAATTTGAGAAAATTTTCCCACTGGCCTTGGCAACCTTATTAAAAATTTCCGTCAGTCTTGCCTTAGTGTTTGTCATTAAAAGAAGATCTTAATGAGAGCAACAGTCAGGGGACAAGAAGTCCCTCCTCTTTGATGGGAGAGGTTCCCTTATTTAAAGCGAGACTTATTTACAAATGTACAGCGCATAACTTTGATGTGGAACTTGGATATCATGAAAGCGTTGTGAAGAATAGATTATCAATCACAAAGGCATAGAGGAATGAAGATGCGGGAATAAGCAGAAAAGCATTCTCCAGAATTATAGATAACAAAATAATTCTTTATGCGTGCCAGGATACAAGGAATTAGAATTGAACCATTTGTATTTGAATTACTGAGATGCAATTTAGAAGGACACACGATACGCCCATAAATAACATCCACAAGAATACAAAGCTTGGTATAATGCGAGACAAATGATCTAATAATGTTTAACAGATAGCCGCGAAATAAAGGAATCGATAAACAAAGAAAGAAGATCCTTTTGATGATTATTGTCAGATATTTCTTTACGCTTTCGAGAGATAAGCCAAGTTCCCCCTCAAAATGGCGAGAGAAGCTATTATATAGTTTACAAATAAGTTACTCTTGTAACTATTTCTTTTAACTAATGCTTAGTTAAAGGCCGCGAATCGCAATACCCCAACTAATTATAATAAATTCGATGAAAAAAAAGGAAGAAAGGAGAAGAATTGGAAAAGAAGACAGCGCTCATGATTGAGAGGGCCCACCGATTTTAGGATCCGCTTGCCTAAAATCTTTTCAATGCCTTTCTTTATGTCTCGCCATGTGGTACCGATGTATCGGGCAAAGGATCGGGTCCAAAATCAAGGCACTTCTCCATCTCTTTGTTTAATTCGACATGTGATGATAATCTTTATTTCGGCTTTCTTTAATAGCATACTGGTAGAGAGCATATCTCCTTCATCTTTTCCTCGAAATGGAATCCTCCTCGAACAAATTATCTTTGACAAAAGCTTTGAATTGAGCTTTGATTTCGTAAGGAGAGCGGTGACACTGAGAGGTCTCATCATGGAGGTGGCAATGTATATCTTTGAAAGCGAATACCACTAAAGTCTTCAAGGCCTCACCCTTCTCGCCATCTATTTTTCTGGGCTTCTCCCAAAGCTTCTTCTAAAGACCTTGATTTTCCATTCCACGCTGTATACCCATGATTTTGACAAGTTATCTTTTCGCATCGTCGAAGACTTTGTCATTCGCCATTAAAATATTCTCATCAACTCATCCCATGAGGTGAAGGTCTACTATACACTACTCCAAGAGTTTGAGCTCTTTATCTATATTTCCCAATAGGAGGAGAGCTTCTGTCATGGATTATTCACCTTCTCATTGAGCTCAAGTCTTCACCAATGAAATTCAACCGCAGATGAGCATGTCATCCACCATGGCCTCCATAGCCCTTCCATAGATAGAATATCTGTGTATGTCTTTGATACACTGGACTTCATCTTGGCCGAGGATTACAGTGGTGGAAGAGTAATCGTGCAAGTAGGTGGGGGTCTAAAACTTTATCCTCTTGGACAACAAGTGACTTGATGAAACCCGCAAGAACCGAGCCTCGCTTCTTCCAACTGCTTTCTATAGTTTGTTGCCCTTTTTCAACTCTCCCAATGACCCGTGACTGCTTTCCTAAAGATTGTGAATCTCACCTTCGTGGGGTGGCCTCTCCATAGGGGATCCTTGAGAGCTCGAGATCGGGATGCTTGCGCAAATCATGCTCTAGCTTGTCTACTTGGGCTTGGCTATCTCCGTGAATTGTTGGACTCCGAGCATCGTATACTATTCTAGAGGTAGTCCCGCCTTCAAGTGGAGTAGGAGGAGTAGTGCTAATAAGGCCGCCACAAAGATCAAAATTGGGCCCCGAGATTCTAGGAGGAAGACTTTCTCTTCCTACTATCAACAAAAGGTCAGCACCCATGCAAAAGAGGAGAAGAAGAAGTGGGAGGGCAAGAGGACCAAGAGAAAGAGAACCTCATGGCACCGTAGTGTGTACTTGCTTGTTTCTAGTTGGGATATGAGTGGGATGCCTCGGGGCTTCGGCACAGTAGGAGTCAAAGGCGCTGAAGCTCGGTGTTGACTTCTTTGTCTTTATCCATAAGGGCTTCTAGAGCACTTATGAGGTCGACACCTCACTCTTCGCTCATCGAGAACAATAATGTTCTCTCGGCCCCGATGGCAATTCCGAATGCTTCATCATAGATCTTCTTCACTAAGTGCTCCTTTTTGACCTCCTTGATTTTCTTCTCGATATACTTGAGTGGATGAGGAAGGAATGGAGGATGTAGGACCTTTAGTTGATGAGGCGGGAGGAGTTTTCACAGTGCTTCCGAACTAGGTGTCAATGCCTCCTTCCAAGTGGTGAAGTGTCTTGGAGGAGGACTCTCTTCAATGCCTTCTAAGTTCACTTGACTCTATCTATCAAACCAAATTTTGGTTCTACTAGACAGGGGCTAAGATTTTAGCTTGAGATCATCTTTTCTTTTTTCAACCAATCCAAATATTCCAAGGAGTGTGCTTGATCAAGGTGTCATATTCATATGAGAACAGTCGGAATTATCATCCTCATAACCCTTCCGTAACTCGATACAAGTTAAGCTCTTGAATTAGTTGGAGAGAAAACTCCGCCATAATGTCGCCTTCTTGCGCTCAAGATCATCAACACAGCCAGCCCAATATCTTCAAAGGATGTCTACCCTATGGTAGTAATTGATCTTGATGTTTGCGCCAGCCAATAAATTTCTTCAAATCAAAACAAGTTCTTTGGGCTGCCCAAGAAATGGATAGTGATGGGAGCTAGGGCTCTTTCTATGTTTTGTGCATCTAAAGCCGTCTTCGCAAGTGTAATTTACCAAAGATATGGGGAAGTGCAGTTAGTAATTTTCGTCCTCGCCCCAGGTTCGTCAGTAACTGTCCAATAATTGTCGCATATCTCATCAAGGCCATTTTATCGTCGCAGAAACATAAGAAGCTTGAGAGGAGTGCTCTCATAACCGCAAGCCTTATATAGGAGAATTTTCTAAACTAGATGAAGTAGCAGATCTGTAATGCCCCCAACCTACTTGGTCACTGGCCACCTGTCTCTTTTTCGCGTGGAGGGTGGAGTATTAAGTTCGTGCATGTTGAAATTCTCCTCGCTCGCCGCACTCATTTATTTTTGATTCGTAAATCTTACTTGCTTTCTTGTCCGACCGCCATTTTTCCTCCTCTCGAGCCACGTGAGATCTCCTTTGGATATTTTGCGCGCGTGGAGTGTGAGAGACGTGTTCTTCCTGCCTCCGTGGCAGAGAGGCCATCAAATCCTTCCCGCCAAGGCGTTTCCTTCCCGGCTCCCTCCCAGACGCCTTCCTTTCCCGCGGGCCGCGTGGGTTGGATATGATGGGCAGATGAAGCTACAATCCCAAAGAAAATGGTCTCACCGTACGTGCGCTCCTAAGCTCGGGCAGACGGGTTTGTTGTTGTTTCGGATGCGTTTGGGGAGAAAGGAGTTGTCTTCTTCTGGCGCGCATGTGAAGTCGCCACTAGTGTAAGTAGCAGCGTGTTACCTCCTTTTCCTCGGGTGCGAGGCATGTTCTTGCTGGGAGATCCACAACACCGCCCCGCAACCGTGATTAGCCAGCATCAGGCATGTCAGCAGAAAGTAAGAGAGGCGTTTTGAGCGCCCAACAAAGTGCGGTCGTCCAACTATGTTGCGTCTCGGTTCAATGTCGATCGCATCTTCAAATTCAGGATTCTCCTTCAAGATATTTTTTCAAAATCGATTAAGTGACCAGGTGAGCTGCTACTCAGAGACCCGATAGGAAATTTATTACAGAGATTCTCTATCGAGACCTTACTTGTTTTACGATGTAACTCATGGGAGAGAATCTCATAAAGCGTGGGTCCATACTATATCGTAATATTCATGAAGCACATTTTGCTTTCGCAATTTTATGAGCTTCTCCAAATGAGTCACTAAAAGCTGTCGCAGGCATAAGGGTTTTCGTTGGATTTTTCACACCTTACGAAACTAACACTTGTGAATGTTTCTGACCGAGAGTTTGATGTTGTCCCCTCAATCTCGATGCCACCTAACAAAATCAAGACCTCCAAACGCTATTACATGGTGGCCTCTGCAGACGGCAAAAGTTCTCAAATTAATCGCACCCAATGTGGTCATCACCCGATATGTCCGCCGGACAGTATTCACAGTGGGAACATATGAATCATGCGCGGGACAATGGCTACCCCGTGATTTCAAAGCCACAATCCCCTATCTCGCACCATATGCTCCGCAGGCTATTCATGAGCTTCTCGTATCCAACGCCTATTCTTTTCTTGATGTCATGGCTTCGGATCGTGGACTGATTGAGACCAGAAGCGTGTGTTCTCATTCTAATTTGAAACCCAATGGAGAAAACCCAGGTTTCAGGATTGCCTCAGTGGCCATTTCATCCGGCCACCATGACAATGGTGTTTTGGAATGGTCTTGCACCGTGTGAGTATCTCACATCTCCGCACTCGAGAGAATAAGGTCGGGAAATGGAAAGAGGTTGTAACCATTTGATCTTAATATGACGATACACAAGATGTGACCAAATGTCGGGTGGCACAAGAATACCTACGGGAGATGTAGACCATTGTGTTTTCTGCGCGCCTTCACCAGATGGGAAACTGGCTATATATGATTCTAGTTCTAGTTCTACACATGTAGGAGCAAGCCTTTCTATTGAGATAGATTGCTCTCAATTCGAGGAGGATTAGGCTCGAGCGGCAGTAGGCTACTGGGTATTTAATATCAAGAGCTTTCGCAACTACTTCATCGTCTGACAAATATCCTTTCCAATGTTGGGGCAAATGTTGCTTCAAAGGTCCGTTGAGCAGATTACGTGAAAACAAGTTTGACAAAATGCTTCAAAGAAATTTTGCTTAGCGTGGAGGATAAAAGTGATGTTAATCAAGCTAAGCTTAATGTGTGAGACTTCCAATGGTAAAAGATGAATCAACTTTGATTTTAATTTTTGAATGTTTTCTTTGCGCACAAATCACTGGGTAAACTAATGTTATAAAGGCCCTAATGGCTTAAAAAAACCCCCGCACTATTCCAAATTTCGTTGTTGCTTTCGTGGATTTTCATACTGGGAATTGGGGTTAACTACTCTAGAATGAATTTTCTCCTTATGCCCAGTGTTCTATGCAGCTTTACTTAATGGTTATTGTTTCTTTTTGCATGGTATTTGGGACACCGTGTGGGTGAGAAGCGTGAGTTTGGTGGAGAAATAATTTTGGGACTGCAAGGGGAGAAGGGGTCCGTACGTGCGTGGGCCATGAGATATAGCGTTTAAAATGCATGTTAAATCTACTCCTTGTAATAGTTTTCTACCTTCTTTCAGTATCTTGAAATGAATTTTCTTTCCTCTTGAATGGCGCCTAGACAAATGTTTTCGTGGTTGTTTATATCGTTGCTTGATTGTGTTGGTTGTCCCTTTAAATCTCGATCCAATTTCACTGATTTTGCTTGGAATGTTCTTTCCTCTCTTATAGCTTACTCTATTTCATACTTGTCTAAAAGGGTTACTGCAATTTTGAGTAATGCAGTCTAGTTCGTAGGGAAGGAAACATTATAGGGTTTCGTTGCTTATATGACTCTCTTTTAAAGAACTCTGTGATGGTAATTATAATTGAAGGCTTACTATATGGAAGGTTAAGCCTTCATATCTCTATTTGGGTTGAATATATACGTATTCCCTGTCTAGGGCTCTCCTGTTTTGCTAAATGGTACTTTAATAGTGACGTTGTGTTCTAAAACTTGTTTAAGCCTCGTGGGCATTCCTTACTTTTGTTTCGATTAGAAATGACATTAGGGTTTTGCTTTAGAACCGTACATGGCTGACTTTTGTACCTAGCTTCTGTGAGGATGAATAACCCGACATCTATTTTGGCCTCTACGTGTTGAGAAAATTACTATACCTACTACCGATTCAAACTCTTGTTTCGATTAAAGTAAGGGGGAAACATCAGTAAGTTTTATTGAATGAAATCTCTACAAATTTTATTAAGGGTCGCAAAGAAGTTATTAATACCGGATCTAAACAAAAGTTGTAGGTGAATCCATGGTATGGACTCATGAACTCGCTTCTGTTAGATGACAACATGACATGATAATATAATAGGTGGTTATTATGTTCATCTCTGCTTGATAATCGCTAGACATGTCCTCGATAAGCCCACATGGATCGGGTAAAATTTCCATCTTCTATACCATCGTCAGAGCTCATAGAACTTCTACTGCTCGACCGCATCACCGCGTAACCTTCCCGATGGATATGTGTGTTGGTTCCTATTTTTTGTGCTTGCACTCGTGGTAGTGGTCTTTTTTTGTGTCCTGGGGGCATCATTGGTGTTTTACCCTCTGCGCATCGAATCCCTGCTTTGCTGGACTCAATATCGTATTCTTCGAACTTCGGGTTACTAAAGTCTCATTTTGTGGCTTTGTTAAGGGAATCAATTTTTATTTTATTTTTAAATTACTTTTGGCATTTCGGAAATATATAAAAAATTTATTATCGACTTTCGGATTTAGCCTCCTTATATTATGTGTAGAGAAGCTGACATTTAGGATAAGGTCTCATTGGTAGTAATAATGGCCCTTTTATATCTCCTCAGACGCTTTGGAAGAGTGGTTTTGTATTGTTAACTAGTCCTACGTTTAAGAAATCCTACATGAAGGTAAAGTGGTAAAGCTCCTTGGTTAAAACTAAAACTATAGTTGTTTTTCCTTTAAGGGCGTCGAACCCTAATTATTCTTGCTATGAAGCCTCCCCTTGGGAGATTTGGATAACGTCGCTTTGTTTCGCGCCTACGATCATAATTAGTATGTTTTGTCTTCTCTTGACCCCTTTAGTTGGATGGAGTAAGTTTTGATTCCAATCACGTAATCCATAGGATTACATGAAGGAGATATCAACACTCTTGACCTTCTTGCTCCTAACCCATAAGGTCTTGCCTTGATTTAGTGATTTTTTTCTTACCGGTATTTTGACTTTCTCCTTGATGGATGGTTTAGATTTCTTTCTCATGCGAATAATTTTGGAGTTATGGGTTGTGTTTTAATCCATTTTTGAATTAGAACTTTCCTTTCCGATATTGTTATTCAATGTTAGCTTTTATTTGTCAGTAATGTGTAGTTTAACATGCCTGGGATTCTGTGAACCGATTATAAAGCTAGTATTTTGTGCAGATGGATTGTGCGAGTAGATTAAAGGAAAAGAGATGTAAAGGGTTTCATCGCATACAATTTATGAAATTCCTCAGTAAAAATGTCCAATGGGAGGTAAATTTTGTAATAGTGATTGTAAAGGAATTTAGAAGATCTCTCGCTTTGGGTTGTCTCATAAATTGCGTGGAAGATGTTATCTTGTCCTTCGTAGGTAAACTCGGTAACTTATCTTTGTGGGAAATGTTATTCAAACTTTTCACCGGGCATAAGCATTATAAAACTAGGATCTTGAGAATTAAGTGTTAATTTAAATCTTTCTGAAACTCGTATTAATGTGTTATATGTAAGTCAGTAATGGGGTGGTTTTCCTTACTAAGTTACCTAGAAGTTTTATTCAAAGAAATATGTTGTGGTTTAGATCCCCTTGAAAACAACAATGCCTTAAGTAATCAAGAGTGAGAATACCCTTGCACAGTGAGTTTTTATAACGTGTTATCCCTCATTGAACTAGTAAACACTACTCTTTTGGTGAACGCTAAAGACAAGTTTAATGGAAAACAATAGTTAGATTCTAATAAATTTAACAAGTAAGAGAAGAAAGTTTTGAAACCACTCAATTTATCTCTCAGCCTATTTAAAATTAAGTAGCTTCCTCTTGATAAGCTCTTTCGGTGAAGCCTAGGTAAGAGCGCTATTTAACTACGTATAAAACCTCGAGCTTCTATTAAACCTCAAAATGAACTAATGTCGTCTTAAGGGTGAATTCATTTGACCTTCTTCCTTTAACTTTATCCAGTGGTGTCTCGAAAAAAATAAATAACCTCCAATCATTTCTTACCGTGGCTTGCCCTACTGTGAGAGTGTCATGTGGTTCAGGCTTCTATGTTGTTTCTACAAAAACAAAAAAATATCGTCCTTGATAGGTGTGGATGTTTCCGTACGCTTTTATGGCCATCCTTGTATCGAGTTGTTCACAGAGTTAGTCAGATCTTGGTGACGACATGTCGCAACATGTTATGTGTCAAACAAGTCAAAAAAAAAGTTATCCCCACTTCACCGTGTTGTTCTTGTGTGATTGTTTGGGTTGTTACATTTCTCGCATATCTTGATCAAGGCCATTTTATCGTCAGCAGAACATAAGAAGCTTCGAGAGGAGTGCTCTCATAACCCGCAAGCCTTATATAGGAGAATTTTCTAAACTAGATGAAGTAGCACCGTGAGTGTGATATTAGGCTCATGGCTTCATCCGAGAACCTCCTCGCAGTTGTCGCTCTCCGAAGCCTTACAATGTACATGGTGAAAGCATCATTCACCCTCCCGAAGTTGCGATCGCAGCTAGTCCAGTGGTGAATTGAGGCGATGAGGGCATATACAGGTCACCTTTATGAGCATCAATGTATGAGAATCCAAACCATTGCCTCGATGTCGCTTAGGGTATACATTAGGTATAAAGTCATGTAGAACTTCTTGGTTTGTTGTACTGGACAACTACTCGCTAAGTTCATGCCGATGATTTCGCCCGATTGATGTTCCGAGTTCCTTCACACACCATGTTGATAAGGGGGCACATCTAGAAATGGAATTCGTTGGTAGAGGGTAAGCCCATGACCGAGCTACAAGCAGGATTATAAAATCGATGACTCCTCGTTGAAATCGGCACGAATGTAACCGATGATAGGGACGCCCCCTTTTAGGGTTTTAAGCCAAGACTTGCCACCCGCGCTTGTCAGATTTCTCACTCTCCCGATCAAAGAGGGCTGTGCACTGCTCCGAGAGATTACTATAGAATTGTCCATCTCAGAATCCTTAGGGCAAAGGCTAATGGTGGCAACATTGAGCTTGGCGATGAGCTCCCATGCACATTCATTAGCTCACTCGAAGTCGATGAAATGAGCATCGCAGAGAGTACTATATCTCGCGCATTGCATCGAGATCGGGAAACCAACGACGAATGCCAAGCCACTATCATGAATCATTTGTGCCATAGAGAGGGGTTTGAGTCTGCCATCCTTGTCCGTAAATCCCCAAAGTCAAGGTGGTGAACTTCATTGTCCTCGATATCGGGGAACGGCGACTCGAGAGAGGTGAAACTTGCTCCTAACCTTGAAATTTAATCTTCATGTTGATAAAGCGTCTTCGCAAACACGATTCTGCATCGAACTTTCGATGGAATTGCAAGCGAATGGGTATACGCACGTAAATTCGAGACTTGCGAGGGTATGAGCAATCGTGGTAAGAAGAAAGCAAAGGTGCGAAATGCGTAGGGGAGTTCATTATATAGCCATTTAGAGAGAGAAAGATAATAAATGCGCATTAAATACACATCTACCAACTTAAAAAGCAAGATATTTGGGAAGAGCGGGAAAATTAGCCCGGATGGCCTTCGTTCATTTGGGACACGCGGACGCTAAAGCGCGATTCGGTTAATGCGCGCGAAATGGGGAAAAGATGCACAAATGCTTTTGGGACGAGTGAGTGCGCGATTCGGCCGAATCGCGCAAAAGGCGAACATCGAGTCGGGCGAACTTGGGACACGCGAGACAAAAATGTTCGACGGGCCCGAAAGAAACTGGGACTTGGGTAAAATGGTCGACAATGAACAAGGAGCCCGAATGAACTTGGGACACTTTGGGACAAAAATCCGACAAACTCGCAAATCACACGTAATGATCCATAAACGCAGATTTTTTAAAAAATTCAACTTGTCCCCTTACCCAAACAAAGAAAAGGCGTTTAACTTATAAATTTTCACCTCGAACTTCTCAAAAGAAGGGGGAATTTTGAGAGGACAACACTTAGAAAAGTTTTTTTGAAAATTTTGACTTGGGAAAATTTTCACCTTTTCCTCCGTCGGCCCGCAGCCAATCAAAGGCTGCCACATGTCCTCACGAGGCAACGGCAGAGGTGCGACATTTTCTTTTGCCCTTAGCCTTTTTGAAAATTTTTGGAAATTTTTCTTCTTTTCCCCGTCGGCCCGTGAGCCAACCAGAGGGTGCCACGTGGCACCTTGGGGGTGACAAGGAGGAGGGAGAACTTCGTCGCCTTAGAAGTTTTTGCCTTTGGAAAAATTCCATAAAACTCTCCACGGCCCCGCACTCCGCCCTCACCTTGGTGTGACCCCTCTGCGACGCGCGGACCCACGCACCTAATGTTTCCCTTTCTCCCCTTTGTCCCTTTTGGTGAAATTCTCCGCATCTCCCCGCCACTCCATGCCCCTCCTTCTCTCTTCTCCCCATAGCCAACCATGGAGTGCCACGTGTCCCTGCGGACTGCTTGGCGCGAGGCGCTGTTTGGTTTTTTCCTTTTCTTGGGCGAAATGCCCCATTCCTTTCGCTCGCTTTGCCCTCCCCCTTCTTTTTTCCTGGCGATGTCTCTGTGGCCGACACGTGTCCACCGGGGACCCACGTAGCGCCGGAGAAACTTTGCTTTGCACCCGCATGGGGAAAAATGCGATCCGCCCGCGACCCGCTAACCCGCCAAAGGGGATTTCACCCCTACATGACACGTGTCCCCCTAGGGGAAAATTTGACCTAAAAACTCCACTCGACCATATCTTGAGAAATATAAGGAGTTAGGAGGACTTCTTTATATCACCGGAAAGGTGAGAAAATTTCCTATCTAATGGGAATGGTTTAGGGAAATTTTGGAAGCATTAAGTTTGGAAAAAAATCCATTGAAACTCGAGGTCGCTTAGAGAGCAGCATAGGGTAAAGTACTCCTTGAACCTAACTAAAACCTCTAACCCTAAAATTGAACCTTGTGGAACTTGATATTGGTTAATGAAGGAAACATATGTTTGGGTAAATTAATGTTGTTCTCGAACCAAAAAGGGCAAATCGTTGTCTTACAACCTGGTTGTGGACACTCCTAAAAATATATATATATATCCCATAATTTTCTAGCTAACCCTAGGTTGTTTCTTGGGTCTCAAGTGGTTTGTTCGAATGGGCACTACAAGATGTGCATATGTTCCAAAAAGGCCATTCTCGATGTGACCTCTTTTCCAAGAGAAGCCTCCAATCGGACCATATCAATATTGTTACCACTTCAACTTTCAGCCCGACCTCTCCGCATGTGTCATGGATCGTGAACAAATATCAAATGAAGGATAACGTTAAGAGATTATTTGTCTCTCACATAGGTTGAAGCATAAATGTCATTGACATCAACATGGAAAATGATCTGTTCAAGCTCTACCACGAAATTTAAAAAGTAGTTGATAATAACAAAAAAAATGTATGTTGTCGATATGGTAACTATGAGTGTGTCAGACTCATCAAGTTGCGGACCACTTGATCAACAATTCACATGAGCCCGTACTTCGACGACACCCACTATTTCCTCTCCATTGTGGATCCCATTGTTAGTTGTCAAGCTGTAGGGGATTCTACTTCACTACAATATACATCTTTCGACGTATTCATGAGTACAATTAAGTGTGACCAAATATGTATTGTAATGCATGTGACGTACATTCAGACATGACCATAGTTATCATGTAATAATTGTTGGGGACATTTATGTATGACCGAGGTTTGTAAATCTTAGAAATGCATACTATGTTAGGTTGTGCTATAATGATTAAGGGGTACACTTCAACCTGACGGATATCAAAATCAAACCCATGTTGTGTTGTTCGAGAATTATCCCATCAATCTGTGGGAAGCCTCGCTCCTACGCAGAAAGCCTTTTAGCGTAACAAGAATCTCAATGGAGATTTGAAGTCAATATATCAATTGTTTGAGATAGGGACTTAAATCATTGATATTCTAAGATGTATTTTGTGGGGCCATTCTAAATGTATTCAGATTTTTTTTAGCACCATTTTAGTAAAGATCAATTTGGGAGCTTCAAGATTGGTACTCTCCCAAATTAAAATCCCAATTGAAGTTTTTATTAATTGTTTGATTCGAGACGAACTTGTTTCAAATGAACTTCTATTAATATATTGTTGTAGTTCTGACTGCCATGTTTGAAGTTTACACAAAAGTGGGAGAAGAAAGCACAACACTGTATTCAACCTCTCTTGAAACTATTGTTTATGGTTTTGAAGTTCCATCAAAATTATTGGGACCACAATCTTAGTTGGAATCCCCAAGTTAAAACATAATGTTATAACTTCTTTGATTTAGTGGTGTTGATCAAGGATGTGCATAAATTGATGTTGTTGTGAGGACTAATTGCCTCACAGACATATGACCCCATGGAATGTTGTTATCTTTGTTGGGTTGACCCCAATTTGGCTTGCAAATATCTCAAAGACTCGATAATTTTTGGATTACAATTTGTAGCAAATGAAGCTTTCAAATAGCTCAAGGGTTTATTCAGAAAATGTGAGTGACATTATTATAAGCATTCTCTAGATTGTGCATGAAAAAGTTAACTCATATCTTTGTTTGATATGTCATGTTACATATGTATGCAAAATGAGACTGCTTTTCTTAGGCACATGAAGTCATAAATGTATGAATAAGAATGTCATTATAATCCAAACTACTATAATTGAAGTCATTGTGGTTCTTCTTTTCATTTTTTGGAGGCATGGGAGCATTTTGAAACCCATATTGATCTATGATAAAAACATATTTATATTGAAAAATAAACTTCAACACCTTTACCAAATTAGAGAAAAATTAATTCTAATAGGATTCAGTTAAAAAATCTATAAATCCATATCTTTGAAAAAGAAATAACAACAAAGTTGTGATAAACACGTGTGGCCATCTTTTACTTTGAATAACAATTCCATTGATTTTGAGTAACCTGCATAATGCAACAATAATAATTAGGAGCTCCTCACTGGAGAGCAATCATCCACCTTCTAACCAGGAAAGCCAGAGGTTGTGATGAAATGAAAAAGACTTGTGTACATAACGATCTTATCTACAATACTACGAAAAGGGCATAATCACAAGTGAGAAAGATGAGGTAAAGTTGTATGTACAAGAATTTGTCAAAGTTCAAGACCTGAATTGAATAGTTAGACTTGACAAAATTATCAAGGGTGGAAGTCTGTCATTATGAATTGAATAAAATTAATCCTCATTGTTAACATGGTTACAATAATCTCTATTTGGCCAACCACCCTCGACAAGAGTTGTTGCCATAAGATGCAAATAAATATGTAATTATTGGAAACAAAATGCACTAGATGGTTGAGATTGCTAAGTTGTCTCCAACCACACCTTTTTTAAATACACCATTTTTAATTTTCAAATAATAGTTTTATAATATCAACAAAAGGAAGTCTAAAGCACTAAAAAAGGAGATCACACATTTAAACTGCGACAAACAAGAAGATGGGGTGTCAAACCCAATGCTCTTAATTCCCAACACTATGTTGTGTTGGCTTGGTTTTCTGTGATCAACGACATACAAGATTACATGGCATATCCAAGTTTGATTTGAAATGCTAGTCAAGAACATACTAAATTGTGGCATGGTACTTTATTTTTTCAAAAATTGAAAAACATCAAATGAAAACTTATCTGCAACAATGTTTATCACCTGCTCTCCATGACACCTAAAACAAGCACGAGGCTTACATGGACTAGACAAAAGTTTTCTGGCCCTATAGATATGAGTACCATGAAATGCAGTTAACTTACCAACAATGGAATATGAAAGTTCACACAAAGACTCAATAAATGGCATTGATTCAATATCACCTGAATACAAAGGGTTTCATCTCTGCCATATACTTATGGGTACGGATTTAAACTTTTCAATAAATCTTCACCATTTACAAAGAAAACACAAAGTGAATAAATAAATCCTTCTAACTTAAATAATTAAACAAATTTCAAATTATCCCATTACTATTGTCTATTGTAAAAAAATGACTATTAGATGCACTTTGAGATTTATAATTACATAGTGACAGAATACCATTTTCAATACTCATGAAAAATCAGTCCTTACCCACTGTTCCTCCCAACTCAATGACGCAAACATCAGCTAGACCTTCTTTCCCATCCATGGGAATTTTAGCTACACATTTGATCCAATCTTGATTGACATCTGTAATATGTGGAATTACCTACATAACAACATGTACAATTTATAATTTGTGATCAGTCTTAAAGTTAAAACATATCACTGGACAAAATTCATCTGCCATGTATGGTATATAGGGGATAGTTTTAGTGAAAACAAGATAATAGCCCTAATTCACTATAGGGTGCAGTTTTGGTACCTGGTCAGTGTTGCCTAGGTAGTCTCCCCTTCGTTCTTTGTTAATGACAGACTGGATATTATAAATCAATACTCGCAAATACTAGCAAAGCGTATAGAGATTGTTGAGCGACTATTGAATAAAACGTGAAGATTTACATAGTATAATGTCATACAAATAAAATTACCAATTTTGGTCTCAATCAATAACTACCAGATTTCATGGTAAACATGCCAATGAAGAGACGATGGAAGATATTTACAAGGAAGAACACATTCCCTACAAATCTAAGTGGTATTGTAAGAAGCTTCAAGAAGCCTATACCATTTAAACACTAATTTACTTGCCTAGAATTTGAGGTGAAGCTCCCAATTCCAACAGGAATTTTCTGCCACCGTTGAAAGCCATAATATATGGCGATTCTTCCAAAATTTACGCAAAATTATGTAGTGAATTAACATTCTTGAAATCTTTGAAATAAAACCCCCAAAATAAGTCGTGGGTCACTTGGTGAAGGGATTTTTCTGGCTCGAATCTCTCAGTCGTGTTCTTGTTCATGTCCACCGTGAGCCGCAAGACAAAACGCCTCTTCCACATATTGATTCCAGATTCCTCTGTTTTCTCCCCTTTTGCGGCTGAAAGACCCCGATTAGGCCACAATCGACCCTTCTTCAACAAACATGTTGTCAAATTTGTCATCGTAGGAACTCGAAACGTAGCGTTTAGTTTGTGTCAGAAAAGGAAGCCTATTTTCTCTTCCTCGCTCTTTACTGCCCATGTTTCCTCTTCTTCTACCTTAATGTTTTTATGACGCCTGCGCAACATTAATTTCTTCAGTTTCGACGAGCTTGTTATTGTTGTCTTTGACTGCTTTGTCAGTGCCGACTTGCTTGGAGTCCTCCACGTCATCGCTACAATGAAAACAAAGAGTTAAAGGGTGAAACAATTTTCCATAAAAAATAGTATAGCCAAATTGAAATTATTGGGGAAAAATAAGTCTCTCTGAAAACTTGCAAGTTATGACGGTGCCTTCCTTTTCCCACAAAGCTCCACCAATGCGCGTGTGATCCAATGTCTTTGGAGACACGACATGGCAGTCGAAAAACCATCATTTCCCACAACACTCTAAATGTAAATTTCGCTACCAAACAATGAAAATGACGTTGGAATGGATATTGCATTAAGTACAGACACTTGGCTTCTCTCTGAGTTTGTAATTGTAGGCGTAACAATGGAGAAGCAGGTTGTGGCCGCCATTACCAGAGTTCAGGCCTTGGCAGAGAGCGGAAATCAAATTATTTTGCCGCACTATGTCAGATCCGACCGCCTCATCAGAGAGCGGAAATCAAATTATTCTGTCGCAGTATGCTAGATCTGACCACCTCGGAACATCACAGAACCCTTCTCATGTAAGTAACATCCAGATTCCTGTCATTAGCTTACATGCCTTGAATGTCGATTATGTGAGGGATAAAACCACCGCTAAAATTTCAAGCGATGCAGAAAATTGGGTCTTTTTCAGATCATTAATCACGAAACCCCAGAGACTCTTATCACTAGAGTGCAGGCAGCGGGAAGTGCCTTCTTCGACCTTCCAATCAAAGAAAAAGAGGTGTAAACAAATGACGGCTACATTCAAAAACAGACTACAGAAAGCGTTGCCCATTAGGGTTTGGTAATGGACGGGGAATTCGAAACAACATTTAACTCGTCCCTTATGAAACTTAAAATCCGCCAACAAACACTTGACATGTGGACAACGTTGGAGGAAGGTACCTCAACATCGCATGCCCTCCATTGGCGACCGCCCAATGAAGTGCAACTGTCAGGGATGGGGAGACTTTGTTCATTTACGGCATGCCTTTCGGCGTAATTAGTTTTATCTTATTAGCCAATTATTTTTTGTGTTTTTCAATTATTTATAAAGTTTAATGTTTTTATAAATAATTTTAAACATTGCAGTTATTTGATTGGTGTTTAAGATTTGAAATGATTAATTTTAAGTTTTTTTAAAGTTTTAAAACAAAAATATTTAAATGTAGAGGTTTCTGAATTTTGTGTAAGATGTTGACAACATTTATTAACTAGCAATCGTGTGCGGGGTGTGTGATGGAGATGACGAAAGGGATGCGAAGGAGTTTGCCACATGAAAAATAAAGTAAGAGGGGATGAAGAAGGGTATTGTAGTGCAAATCATGGCTTGGGATTTAAGCGGGATGAATGTATGATGGGGTAGAAAGGGGATTCACAAAGCATGCAAATATGAGCACCTAAAAGACTTGACATTATCAGTGAAGATTAAGAAACATTGGTGGAGTCTGAACATTAATTTAAATCTGGAAAAGGAATCATGATAAAAATTTAAGCATCTATTACTTTTGTAATAGTATTAGAGGCAAAAAAATGTTTGACATTTAAAAAAAAAAAAAAAAACTATTTATGGAAATTGGAAAACTCGAAGATTCAAAGTTTGCTTTCATATATGGATGGAAGTTAACAATTTATAAGAAAAGAATGGAATAGAGAAGGAGAAATTTGATTAAACTTATAGGCACATAAGCAAAAGAAGGAAGGGACAACTTTATATTGTATTGAGAAATGTTGAAGAGTCAAAAGGCGCGTCTCCTAATCTTTCCTACTTTTTAGAAGAGGCGTAAAGAGACATCTTAGGGTAATGCTAAAAAAGGAAGTGAAATAAATATGAAGGCCTTTAGGTGAGGTAACTTTGGATATTGTAGTGAATTTTAGGCCCTATCTTTTTATGGTATCGGTATCAATAGTGATCTTTTGCTGATGTAAGGCCTTAGGACTTGTGGATTATCAAAGCATGGGTCATTTTAAGAGGTAGTTGCTTGTGGTTCCCTTTAGATATTGGTGGTAGGGGAACATGCAAAGGGTTAACAAAGGATCCCATGGAGGGCTTGTGTATTTGTCATATTTGATGACAACAAAGAGTGGAAGATTTGGTGTTGAAGTGCAACTGTTATAGACCATGTTTATGATTGTGCTTATTAAACTGTTCACAAGGCTATCTTCAACCCATAAATTAGCCATTAACATAATTTTTGATGTTGTAAAGTAAAATTTTGTGTTCGCAATTGTTCATCATCATGATGAGTTTAGTTACACTACCTCGTAATTTGTGCGATAGAACAAGTGATCGAAAGGTTCAAATATTTTAACGTGTTGAGGTTATGGTAGTCTACAAACTCATTTTTAGTGAACAAACGTGGAGTAGAAATAAAATAAGTAACTTCTTCTTTAGACATGCGTGCATTTGTGTAGGTCAAAAATGTTTCATAGTCTTCAATGCGAGAAATTGCATCTCGAATGTTGAGTAAGATTTTTCGAAAAGAAACATTACAAGATAGATCAAAACCTTTTTGACGGAAAACCGTTTTGCGAGGTTACAAATGTAGGAAATATCTTCAATAGGTTTGTCCCATGTGAGTGTCCCTGCATACAACAAGATGTCCTTAACAGGAGGTAACTAGCAAGGTTATTGAAACAAGAATGGTGGTTCTATTACTAAAAATTGATGTTTTGAAGTGGGGGAAAACTTTAGGGAGGTGGTAGTCGACTTTGGTAAGTAACTTGGGGCTAATGAAGTTCATCTCATCAATGAGAATATACTCAACATGTTTGAGGACATCTTGAAAAGATGATCATGTCGCCCTTCAAGTCATTTGATTTTCTTAATTGGTATGTGTAGACAAGGATGCATATATGTTGAAGGTTGTCACTCCAAATGCAAGTAATAAGAGAGGTAACTTACTTAACGGCTCTATATATGAGAGTATTGACATGGTAATATTAATGAGATATGACTAACATGTGCCCGTAGTACTTGAGTTATCAATTTTAGCGATGGTAACTATTTTTGTGCACAAAGTGATGAAGAATAGTATAAAAAACTAGTTTTTGTTTTGGTGAAAAAGGAAGAGAACCACAAATGGAGTATGAATGTTTGAAAGGACTTTGGAAATAACCTTACACACTTCAATGAAGATGTTCGGTATTATGTAAAGAAGTAGTGATATGATTTTCAAACCAATTTTGTTATGTATGTTAGATTATTAGTGGCCCAACATGTTAAGGCTATCAAGATATGTGATTTATAGGATGGAGTTGGGATAGAAGCTCTCATTTGTATAGAAGAGTATAAGTGTTTTCCATTCCATTTTCATTTTGCAGATTCCTCGCAGAAGAATATGAGTACTACAGGCACCTAGATGACATGCAAGTTTGATAATTGTTCCACAGAAGCTCCCAATTAGAAATGATTTGCTTGCTTGTGATCCCTATGTCCGAAGAAATGTTGTGAAAATGGCTTGTATGGAAGGATCTCACTCCAGTTCAAGAGTTCAAAAGAATTGGATTACTGGAGCGAGGAATTTGAGAACAATTGGGGACACACGTGCAATTGCAAACACAGGTGTTGTTTCCATTTGACTTGAGTGTGTTGTTCGTTATAAGACCAAGATCATGTAGTTTTAATAAGTGAAATAGAAATCATAGTTTGATAGTCGCTTCCATGTACACATTAAATAAGTTATATGTATCATTACTTTGAGTGTCTATTTTAGTGACATGTCACAAGACATTTTTCCCAACATTCACGGAAACAAAAGAATGAATAAAAAGATTAAGAGGTAATTTTTGCAACACGTGACAAGTTTCATATGTGCTCGTTTCACGTTCAAAAACACTCTTGGATAACATTTTCTGAAGGGCATATATATCGATTGGTTAAGGTCAAGGTTGGCTAAAATTCTTAAGAGCGTATGATAATAGGTTTTGGACCATTTGATCTACCTTTAAGGCATATTTTGTAATATATTTCAGCACCGCATGTCGTGAAAGCACAAGATGCCAATCAACATTAAGCTCTCAAATGGGTAGAATGGTCTTTTATGGATGTTTCGGGCCTCATAATTCTTGGTTGGTAGATACTAGCCTTTCCCACCATTATCAATAATGAGCAACACTAATTATGTGTGCATACCCAATGGTACATTGTTTTGACATTGTGAAACCTATTTGTTTCTTCGAAGGAACGTTCATTTCGAGAATTGGGTGTAGTGTTGAGCGTGATTCAATAGTTCTTTTGGGTTAGAAAGAGGTTCAATAACCATTATTTGTAATGTATTTAATAGTCACGGGTCATCTTGGATGCACCTATGAATATATTATATCTAACGGCCAAGAGATAAGGATTCCATGCATAAATGTATTATTCAAAGTTGATTTTTACACATGTTGAAGAAGATGTTATTATATCACGTGATCAATCAATGGGTATGTTGAAGTGTGCTCTCTTGGTTACAATTTACACATGTTATTGTTGTTTGTTGCAATGTAAGAAGGTTGTCAATTTGAAGTTGCATTTGGTTGCATATGATTTAAAAGCGACATGGAGTACACGTTGGAGGTAAATAATGTACCTCAGACCCGAGAATTTCGGAGAGCAGAAAGAAAGAGATAATAATAAGGATTGTGAAAAAGAAATAATGTATTGAAGGGCATTCACTGTAATCCTCATTTTCTTACGTCTATTATTGCATTCAATATTGTGCTTATATCTTGGAGTGCTTGTTTACTCTTTAGTGGGGTGTTAAATGTTGATTGACAAGTCCTTAGTGCCTTATCGGGGCTATTTCGCAAAAAATGGACTATGTTCTTGAACCTAGATAAATTGGAACTTGTTTTTGTGGAATTGTTCTTGATTGTATTGAACAATGCATATTTGCAAATGTCTTGAACAAGTATACCTTGCATTCAATGAAATGGGTAAGTGCGCAGGAAGTTGATGGACAAATATAGGGTCATCAATGGACGTCATATTGCAAAAACAACGAAATCTCAACTTGTAGGGATTATTAGTAATACGCATGCACTCAAAATTAGAAAAATTTATATAAATATGAATCGTAACATTCGGAATCTAGTTTCTAAAATACTATTTTTTTAAAAACGGACAAGTTTAGCTATATTAAACACTTAAAATTATATGACTTAGTTTTTTTTTGAAAAAACTTATAAGATCAGAAATCTGTTTGCCCGCATTTTGGATGACCAAATCTTGTTTTTTTTTTTTTCCTTTGGTGAAACATTAGATGTAGTTGTCTATCTTGGGATGGATTTTATTTTGTATTTTTTGAGCAATATTTTTTTAATGATTTTTCCGTGAAAGTGGTCTAAAAATATTTAGAAAACGGAGCGCTTTCCGTTTGCCCGCCATAACTATATCAAAAATATCGAAATCAAATATATTTTTTAACGTGTATAGAATTTTTCCACGCTTGGGATGGTATAAGTTTTATCACATTTTGATAAGTGAAACAAAAGTTACAATCTTAAACATAGACATGAACATTCACGGAAAAAATGTCTTAAAGACCTATTGTTAGTAAAAAATTATAAAATGATATTTATCTTATTCTATTCACTTTAAAATCAATATTTCTACGAAGCTAACAGTCTCCCCTACGCGATGACACCATTTTTGTGAAATGTTTTAGTTTTTAGCATGGTTCAAGTCTTTGGAAGAGCAAATTTGAGGTTTTTGACCTTTTACACTTCATAATGACCTTCCATAGCTTTGGTTGGGGAAAAACAAAGATTTCCCGAGGCTTAGGTTCGGCAGATAGATCCGCAATCGTGGTTTATAAAGCACGATCATGGTTTTTTAACACAAACTACGAGCGTGCTTTATAAACTGCGATCACGGTTTATAAAGCACGCTCGCGGTTCATAAATCATATTTACACACATCCCAATGTCTAAATTACCATGTGATTTTTACTCTCTGACCTTACCGTATGAATTACATTGTGAAATTATGTCTTTTTCTACATGTTTTTCTTATCACGGAAGCAAAACATCATGGGAGATAAAAACGAAGTCAAAAAAGGAAGTCATTAAGTAAAAAAACACCAAACAAATTAGAGGCCAACAAAATTCAAAATATTGAGCGAATGCGGAAACTTCATGAATCAAGAAGAGGTTCATCTTCAACCCCAACTATTGTAAGCAATGAAGAACTAGGTAATGTTTCTCATCATCAATGTTGAACTTTAATTAAATACTCGTGATGAAGATGTTTTTTTCACAATGTTGAAGAAGAATTAAATACTCATGATGTAGCAAATGTTGAAATTGAAGGAGATAATGAAAATGTGAATAAGGAAATTCATGTTGAAAGCTGTAGACAGTAAAATTTAACAAAAACACCTCCTAGGATTTTATGTAAGAAACCTAATTTTTTTATTGAAATTGATGAAAACATTTTGAAACCAATGTCTGACAAACTTTCTGAATGACAAATAAGAAGAAAAGCCACTGAAATTTGGGATAATCATTTTGAAAATTTAAATGATTCCCAAAGATGTCAATTGTTGGTTAGTTTGATGAAATTGATTAAAATGAGACCTACATTAAACACCTTAGGATTGACAACATCTAATATACGTGGTCAAACCTCTACAATTGTTGAAAACCTTCATGATGCATATCACATCTTTGTTGGTGTCAAGAGAGCACTAGGGATAGTAATATTGTGCGTTGTGTACTTGCTACTAGTGTTGTAAGTGAATCAATAAAAAACAATGTTTGATTTATGCAAACAAGTCGAATGTTGCAAGTTAATCGAAAAACTCTAATGAAAGCAATTGAAAAGACGTAATATCCTTCAATCACTCAATAATGTGATTTTTGGGCATTTTCGCTAGAGCACCACGTAAGTACAAAAATAATTCGATGCTATAAGAGAAGTTGTTATTCAATTTTGGCATGATAACACTAGAGTTTCACCTAATACAAGAGATGTTATAAAACAGAGAGTTGGTTCTACTAATCGTGAACCACATCTAAAGCATTTCTTAGATATTACTCAAACTCAATTTTTCGTAAGTTTGAACAAAAGAATCAGTAATTAAAATTAGTCAACATTTTTTTGAAATGTTGAAACCATTCTATGTGAAAATCAACCACGCTCGCACCACTTGTTGTTGTAGGCAACATGTTGAATTTGTGATGCATTATGCTAAATTTTTACATATTCATTCTAATTTTCATTCTGAAACTATGTTATCGGAATGTGGTGTTCAAGTTCCACCAATATCTTCTAGGGATTTCATTCCTACTATATTTTGTGAAAAAGAAGTTGGACAATTTTTTTATAGTCAGGATTGTTTAGATGGAAGTTGTAGTACATGTGGCGGATTATCTAAATTGGAAAGTTACATCCATGAGCAAATTGAAGGTCAATAGGACATAATTTAGTTGAGTTTGATAAATATAAATCAATTACATACCGGTTGAAAGATGAAAAAGAGTCTAAAAGCAGTGTGAGCGTTACGTAACAAATGCCTGTTTTCCAATTTTGAGAAAATTTAAGGATGAAATTGTTTATGAGTATGCTAGGCATACACATAGAGCTCGATGGTTGGATAAACAATTCAAGCTATTCAAGGACACATTTCCTATTGGTACTATTGTTTAAAGTGGTCGATTTTGCAGAGAATTACACATCTGCAACCACAAATGGAGGTTCAATCGTAATATTACAACTCAAAGTACAAGTTACCATTTTTGTGCATATAGCATTTCTACATTCTCCTGACAGTACAGAGAATGATCAATTTTTTAAAGAGAGTACCACTTTTATATCAGTGATGATCGTACTCATTCTAATGAATTTGTGCAAGGGTGTTTCCGGTTATTTTATGGAAACTTGTGTCGATAGGACATCCACTTCAAACAACATTATATATGGTTAGATAATTGCGTTTCGAGTTTAAGAATGCATGAATGTTTTATTGGATGAGCAGAATGCACGTCAAGATGGGTGTGCAACATATTTGGAGTTTCACTGAGGTTGGACATGGAAAAGGAGAGCATGACGATGCAGGGGCATGTGTGAAAAGAGCTCTTGCAAGAGAAGAGTTGAAGTACAAAGATGGTGCTAAATTAAAAGATGCAAAGAGCATAGTGGAATGGTGTATTGACAACATGGCTCGAGGTTCTCAAGAAAATTCCACAGTTCGCAGATATTTTTGGTTGATAGAGGAACAACAAATTGCTAACTATGAGGATTGTATGACACTCACTGGGTCCAGTGATATGCACTCATTTTGTAGCTCAGACACTACTTTGTGGGCCGTATGGACAAGAAAGTTGACATGTTTTTGTGCATCTTGTATCGAATTTGTCACTGTTGAGTGTGATTCACAAGAATGGGTGGATGGATAGATTTGTAGGCCTCTAACTCCACTTCCTAGTTATCAACCTCCACAAGCATTACGACTTTTTCTGCAGATGAAGTTCTGACATCCAAGGACTTTGTGAAATTTTGATTTTGGTGCAACAAGGTATTTATGGTTATTTATTTAATTTTTGTATTGAGTTATGTCCATTGAAATTTTAATATGTAATTTAAATTTGAGTTGTTCAACCTTTGTTTTTGTAGGACATGTGTTTGCATAGTAATTACGATGAGAAGACAATGAAGAAGGAGCAATGACTATTTCTTATGTCGTTGCATCGAGGAAAGAAAGAAGTTGACTTCTCCTATTATAGATGGCGAAGATATTGAGTATCCTACAAGGTCAGTGGTAGTTACTAGAACTTGGCTTGACATTATCCATTAAAAAACTCCTCTGTTTGGGTGTTTGAAGACTTTGAGACACACACAGAAAATACTCTTATATTCACATCTAGTTCTAATGACAAATATTCAAATTGTATAGATATCGAGGAAGGCCTAATAACAAGATTCTTTGGAAGGTTCAAGAGTCGAGATCATGAAGCAATCTTATCTCTGCTATTCAGAGTAGATCGATCCACGATGGTTCATTGGAATGAATTCTACAATACTCATGTCGATATATATAATTTCTTTGATATATATATATATATATATATATATATAAATTTGTTAGTTTAAAGATATAGATTTAAGTTTGAATATATTTTATTTTAAATTTGTGTATTTTGTATATATAGATAGTATATGGTTTTGATTTGAAACTTAAATTTCTTTGACTAACACTTTTATGTTTAGGTTAGTGGTGCTAGAAAAGCTTCCACCTTCACGTGGTTGACACTGTTAGTAGAGAATTTTAAATTCTTGAAGCTAAGAGAAGCTTTCATTGTTTGAAAAAGTTATAAATTTTGAAAAGCGACTTCTCCCCAAGTGTTTACAAGACCATACCTACGCGTGTACATCGATTTGGGAAGGAAAAAAGCGAGAGAGGCTATTGTATAGGGTCCCTACTGGCGAGGTGTCGAATCGGATGAGACTTCTCTAGTGCCACGGTCACGAGTAGTCACCGTCGAAGTTGAGCGATATTTTGGTCTCGGGGCTCTTAAGGGACTACGCTTGAGCGAAGTAGCAGGAAGCAACGACTTTGTCGCGCCGAAACACCACCTCCTCTAGTGTTCACTGGCCACTGGACATGTCGGCATAGTCGGTTTGGTGCCACGACCCACCATTTACAAAATATAGCGTTTGATAACCTTACATTGGCTCAAACCGCACTATTTCACGCGTTTGCGAAACAATAGGCAACGAGAGCACCGAAATGAGAAGGAAAAAGCGAGAGAGGCTATTGTAGAGGGTCCCTACTTTGCGAGGTGTCATATTAGATGAGATGTCTCTAGGTTCCATAGAGTCAGAGTAGTCACCCGTAGAAGTTGAATGATATTTTGGTCTCGGGGCTCTTAAGGACTACACCCAAACGAAGTAGCCCTAAGCAACGACCTTGTCGCGCGCTGTTTGGCTCTTGCCTCCTATAATGTTCATCTAGCCACCCAGATGTGTCACCGTAGTTGGTTCAGTGCCACGACCCACCGTTTGCAAAATATAGCGTTTGACAACCTTACACTGGCTCTCTAAACTGCACTATTTCACGTGTTTGCAAATAATAGGGCAGCGATAACACCGAAATGAGAAGGAAAAAGCTGAGAGAGGCTATTACAGAGGTCCCTATGTTGAGGTGTCGGATCGGATGAGGCATCTCTAGGTGCCACGAAGTCGAGAGTAGTCACCCGTAGAAGTTGAACAATATTTTGGTCTCAAGGCTCTTAAGGGACTACGCCTGAACGAAGTAGCCGAGCTTAAGCAACGACCTTGTCACGTGTGCAGAAACACCACCTCCTCTAGCATTCACCGGCCACCTAGACATGCATCGGCGTAGTCTCTATTCTTAGAGATTGGCGTGATTGGAGCACACAAAGTGATGTTGAGATTTTGCGCCACTCTTCGTGGAGATTTTTGAAGGACATGTCAACTCACTCTTGCATGGGCATAAGTTAAGAATAGATCCATCACTTTAGTTAACTATCAACGATCTATAGATAGCATACTTGCATGTATGGCTATAATTGTAAAAAGGCGTGGTATTATTAGCATGCGACCTATTTTTGGTAGAGTTAAGTGGTGAAGGGCTAGTTCCCCACCCTATATATATATATGTAATGAATTACTTAGTAAAAGATATAGACACATATAGAGATATAGATAGAAACATATGCTTTGAAGAATGGGAAAACATGAGTACATGCGACTGGATAGTTGTAACAGATCCATGCGTGCATGCCTAGTATTGTATGAAGCTTTTGTATTGTTGGTATGATGAATAGATAAAGGAAATTGGCTGAACAAATAGTGTTTGATGTGTTTTATCAATGCATGTTATTATTTTCATGATGATTTACCTTTAAGCGCTTATAGATCTGGTTAAATATAATGATGAATAGATGGATTAGTTCCTAAAATATATGTTTACTACTTTATCATACCACCATTTTGCTACTGCAACTCTTAAGAGGGACCCGGTACCTTTGCGCGCTTTGGGTGAGCGCTCAGCCTAGGCTGAGTGATGTGCCAGCGTGACTAGGTGTTAACTAACAATTCTAGGCTGCATCATTGGTTCCATTGCGGGACCTCTTTTTCAGTTGTTTTAGAATGGTTCGTGATGAAGACATACCGGCTAACTTTGGTGAGCGTTGAAGAATGGATTCATGATCTGGAGGAAGAATACGCATGGAGGTTTGACACTGGATCTAGATTTAGCACGCACGTACTTGGGTAGAGCAGAATCTATATGATAGTTTATACGAAAGCTTCTTTGTTATCTTTCAGTAGAATTATATGAATGGTTGATTGCATATGCATCTAAGTGGAATTGGAGGTATCGCACACTTGTTTGGACACAGGAGGAATTTCAAACACTATATGATGCTGACTTAAGCTGGACTCACGTGGTAGATACCTAGTTTGTGGTGTCCTAAACAACTATATTTTGGAGTATTCAATTTGACTTATTCATGCCCGGAGGTAGTGGAGTTCCAGTTTCTACGATATCCTAGAGGGACGTATTTGCAAGGTATTCCGCTGGCAATCAAAATACTAATGGTAACGTTGAACTTGGAAGCTAAACCCATGGAAAGCTAAAAGAATCTCCACGCACGGGGCAGGAACAGGATTGGTGAAAGATGGCAGACCTAGTGGGCGACATGGAAAAGGGAAGAGAGGTGGCTGAAGTATGATGAGGCGTGCGCGAGAGGGAATTATGCAAGAGACAAGAAATTGCAGAATGGATGGTGTTGTGGAGAGAGATGGCTCGTGAAGGATTTGAGGCTCATGGGGAGGAAGAAGAGCAAGAGCATCAGGAACTCCCCCATCTAGGAAAGCATGACAGAGAACCCTCTTGGCCTCACATGGAAGCATGCCAGTAGATATGACCTGGGCCATGGCGCGCATCTAAGCCAACCTATTGACCTAGCCCTTGTGCTTGGTTTTCCAGTATCTAGTACAACAGGTAAAAATAGTTTTAATTTAGGAAGTGAAAGCACAGAAATAGGTCAGACAACAAGTACATCAATGGCAAGCATAGAAAACTTCATTATTCTTTGGGGGTATGTTTTTAGGCTCATCATCTGCACAGAATATGAGTGCGCCGAGTGTGGGAATCACCTCTGGAGCTGGGACTACTTCCCAGACTGTAGGGGTCAGTATAGTACCATTGTTGGGGCACAGGGAGTGCATCCATGGGCCCTATTCCAAATCTGGAGGAGGATCGGGTGGTATGGGTAGTTCTAGTTCCAGTGGTTGGGTGGTATTGGAGGAAGAGGAAACCAAGGAGGTTCTGGGTCGGGTGGTCAAGGCCCGCAACAACCCCAAAACATTTATATGGAGATGTCCCTTCATCTCCTAGAATATAGAGGTATCGAGGATGTTGTTGAACATGTTCATATGTGTGAAATATTGTGGTGTGCAAAAGGTATTATGGCCTCTGAGTGCAAGGCAAGTCAATTTACTACTACATTGCTAGGCGTGCGCACAGATTGGTATAGGAAGTTTGATCCCAATCAAACTTGTATTGACTATGCAAGCATTGAAAGATGCTTTCTTAAAAGAGTTCCACATCCTAGAGTTTGAGTAGAAGAGTATAAGTGCACTCAAGGATATAAAGCAAGGCACTACTGAAAGTGTACGTGAGTATGATGCGCATTTTAAAACACTTCTATCCAAACTCTCTTATGACATTCATGCAAGTCAGCATGCACAATGGTTTTTCGGGGATTGATTACCCCATTTCAAAGAGCACTGTCACATAAGACTTATACCGATCCATGCGTGAAGCATTGGAAGCCACTTTATGTGCTAAAGTAGTTGGGAGTATTGACACTAGAGTTAGTCCATTTTTGGAAGCTCAGATAGCGGCTATGGAAAAATAGTTAGAGAAATTATCGGCAAACTCAGCTCATGAAATGTGCTCAGGGAATCTGGTGTATAGATTGTGAAGTGGAAGGGCACACTAAGGATAGTTTCCCTCAGAAGAAACTGTACGTTTGTTGTTATTAGACTGTGAGATTTTCCATTTGAATCATGATGCTAGTCACTGCCCCCTACTACAATGCGCGATCAGGAAGAATGTATCCTCCTTTTGTAAAATTTGTAGGTCCATGACCCATGATATTGAGGACTGTAGATTGATTGGCCTAGATCCATGATGCCATTGATATTGGGGTAAGACAGTGAGTGTGGCTGATAATTCTAAAGGGAAGAATGAGCATCAGGATAGGGATTATAATAAAATGCGCTATGACAGGAATGATGGAAGGTTTGAAGGGGTTCGTGAAAGGGGACGAGGATATCGAGGCGGATATGGAGGACGAGGCCGAGGTGGAGGAAGGAGTGAATTCCCTCGAGGAACTTGCTATACATGTGGTTCACCTGACCATTATAGGTGAATGCCCACAGAATATTTCTGTTCATTTTGTGGAAAGGGGCATAGTTATGAAGAGTGTCCGGACTTGTATGAGCATCTCAGTAAGCAGCACAAGCAAGAAAACAAGGCGTGGGGATGGTTAGAATCTAGGTGTGATAGAGAATCAGTGGATGCCAAAGTTAACACCAAGAACCTGAGGTGGTAATAGTCAAGATAACCACACGAGCTGAGGCGGCATGCGCAAGAGAGGTGTTGCAACAGAAACCGACAATCACTAGGGAGGAGGTTTTGCATGCTAGATATCCAGATCCAGCTCATCAGAAAGAAGTCTATCAGGAAACAATGGAGGTCCTTAGGAGCCTTCAAGGTGAGATACAAGGTTTAAAAGAGTAGTCTTGGAAATTGGAGCACAAGGATATAGAACAAGCCCCATCGGATATTGATGACATCAGAGAGGTATGTAGAATGTTGCGCAGGAGAATATTATTCCTTTATTAGGAAATTGGTTGAAAGGGAATACTCCATGCGTGGGAACTGAAACTAAGAGACAAATACTTCATGAATCTTCCCCCGATAGCATTGATTATGACAAGGAGATCACTTTGAATGTTGTTGTGGATGGGTGGTTGTTGAGCAATATCTTGATTGACACAGGTGTGGAAGTAAATGTACTTACATTAGATGTGTGGGAACAAATGGGGAGACCCCCATTGCAGCCATCATCTAATGTATTGTTCATGGAAAATAGAATGAAAGCTACTCCCATAGGAGTTTTGAAGGATGCATCTATCACTATACAAGGGGCCAAGTTCACAGGAGACTTTGAAGTGCTAGCACTTGTGGAAGTAGATAGCTTCCCAGCTTTGCTTGGGTGCCCTTGGTGTTATGCGAACAATGCTGATTTGAGGTTTAACAAAGGGTATATCAGCTTCGAGAACAAGGAGGAAAGGGTCATAATACCATTGATCAGATGGGAAATCCATGCCATATGTGGAACCTTTAAGTGAAGAGGACTTGAACAGAATCTATATACGTGTTATTCGGGACCCAGAGGTCAATGATCCATCTAAGGAAGGAATCCTTCATTGGGAAGATTCTCAGTCAATCAGTGATACTACTAGTATTGCTTGTGATAATTGGGCTCATGGCACTTATGAACTGGTGGGGTGTGAAGTTAAGCATGCGTGGTTACTTGCAAAATGGGTTTTCACTCTATTCGATGTATAGGTCGCACAGTACCCCGCTATACTGGATCTGAAGATTTGGCTGGATTTTTATAGGTCATGGAAACAAATTGGGTTGACTAGCTTAAATGATGAGATATGTTGTCATATACTTTGGGTGGGATGGCGGCGCATTGGTGGGTAGTCCACAGGGATAATCTCTTAGAATGGGGAATGATTGGGACCACCTTATCAACCAGGTTTTCAAGAAGTAATGCACCTACAAAAATAAGCCCTTATCATGGTGATCAACCTGCTCAACATCATATCCAGCAGTGTGAGAGACTCTGGATAGTAGGACAGGAAGCATTACCACCCTCACTTTGGGTGCATCGGTTTTATTCTACTCTACAAGGTTACGTGCGTGCTTGGTATGTCTATGTTGAATTACATCATGACACTGGAAATTGGAAAACTTTGACTGCTGAGGATGATCCAAACTTTTGACTTCTTTTCATCTACACCACCAGTGAACACAACTTTAAGCTTTATCAAGTGCTTAACCATGGGAGACAAGTGGGAAAGTGGAAGAACTTATTTAGGAATTATTTGGTGAGACAGAGACAGGGGCGTTTTATGGATGAAGAAGATGATATCATATTACTTGAGCGTGCTTCTCTGGAAAAATATAAGGGGAAGATGGTTTACATAATTGATGAGGAGGAAGTTGAGCACTTGGATGTGGATCATTCACATGGAACACGTGAAGTGTTATCCAAGTGCGGATGTAGATGCGTGCGCATATCATGAACCTATGAAGACAACAAAGGTCAATATAGGCACAGAAGTTGAACCTAAGGAGGTGATAATTGGGGATTACTGGTCAGAATCAGAGGTAGCAAAGATCATAGAGTTACTTTGAGACTATGAGGACTTATTCCCAAGAGGATACCATGAACTTAAAGGCATGCATATATCACTCGGAGAAATGAAGATAAAGCTCAAGGAAGGTGTGTGCCTGTTAGGAAGTGACCATATCGGATGAATCCCAATTTGTGTGAGAAAGTAAAGGAGGAGATTGACAAGATGTTGAAATCGGGATCATTCGACCATTGGATGAATCAGAATGGGTCAGTCCTATGGTGATAAGCATAAAAAAGGATGGTAGGATTCAAATTTGTGTTGATTATAGGGAGTTGAATGCAAGCATGTGTTACAGATCCCTTTCCTACGCCATTCATGGAGGAAATATTAGGAGTGGCTGGGTGTGAAATATATTCATTTACAGATGGGTTTTTAGGGTATCATTAGGTTAGGATTGCCCGGAAGATCAAGAGAAGACCACCTTCACAATTGAATGGGAAGCTTTTTTGCCTATATTGTGATGCCCTTTGGATTGAAGAATGCACCTGCTGTATTTTCAAGGATAGTGGTACAAGCCTTCAAGGATTTTATTCATAACTTCTTACAGGTCTATCTTGATGATTGGACCATTTATGGGCTGATTAAGGATCATTGTGACAATCTGTGCTTAATGTTTGAAAGATGTCGACAGTTGAGTATCTCATTAAACATCAAGAAGTGCATCTTTGCTACTCCCTTTGGCACACTTTTAGGACATATTATCTACAAGGAAGGGTTGTTGGTTGATCCAGCTAAAGTTGTAGTCATCATAGGCTTGAAAGCACCAATGCAGTCAACGCGAGGTGCGTGGATTTTTGGGTCATACAGGGTATTACAGAAGTTTATAAAAGGGTATGCAAAATTTTCGCATGCCCTTGGAAGAATTTCTCAGGAAAAGGTACATTCTTGGGGGAGTCATGTAGTGCGTGTTTGAGATATTGAAGAAGAAACTTACTACCGCGCCTATCTTGCATTTTCCTTCATGGGATAAACCTTTTCATGTTCATGTGGATGCCTCTGGCACAACCATTGGTGTTGTCTTAGCTCAACCAAGAGAAGGTATCATTGATCATCCCATTTGCTTTGCTAGTAGGAAGTTGACCCCTGTAGAACAAAATTATACCACTACAGAGCGTGAGGCCTTGTCCATGATCTATGCCTTGCACAAATTTTTCAGTATTTGTTGGCTACACCATTTGTGTTTTATACAGATCACATGGCATTAAAATATTTGGTGAACAAGCCCATTTTATAGGGGTGCATATGCCGATGGATACTCTTATTTCAAGAGTTTGACTTTACGGTTGTGGTAAAACTAGGCAAAAGCAATTCTGGACCGGATCACTTGTCTAGAATTCAATCAGGAGAAGAGGCACAAACAATAGAAGAGACCATGCTTGATGCACAACTGTATAGGTTACAACACGTGCCATCGGAATTAGAGGACATTGTTGTCTTTCTAAAGACTGGTATGGCACCAGAAGGCATGAAGGCTTTCGAGAAGAAACAACTTGCTATTCATGTGGCACCATTCATGTTAATTAGTGGTGATTTGTACAAGTTAGGTAGAGATGAGGTGTTACATCATTGTGTCTTGGAGCATGAACGAAAGGACATAATGGAAGAAGCACATGGTGGTATTGCAGGTGGCCACTATGCAGGTGATGCAACAGTCGTGCAAGATCCTACTTGTTGGTTTGTGGTGGGAAACATTGTACAAGGATTGTAAAGAGTATTGTAAGACATGTGACCATTGTCAATGTCTCTCGACCAGGACAAAGGGATGAGATGCCCCTATGACCAATAACAAGTGCAGAACCCTTTGAGAAATGGGCAATTGACTTTGTCGGGCCTATTTCACCACCACGCACACGTAGGATGGATCGCGCTATATCATCACTTGTATAGATTATCTTACCCGATGGGTAGAAGCAAGCACCTACAAAGGACTGTACAGTGGCTACAACAACAGGTTCTTATGGGAGAATGTTCTTACAAGGTATGGTTGTCCTTTAAGTTTAACAAGTGATAGGGGCACACATTTTTTAAATGAGACAATATGAATTCTTTTAGATGAGTTTATGGTTGCCACCATAAAACTACACCCTATCACCCTCAGGAAAATGGGACTGCTGAGGCTTTTAACAAGATTTTGAGCCACACATTGACCAAGATTTGTGATGTTGGAAGGAAAGATTGGGATGATAAAGTATCTGTTGTTCTTTGGGCTTATAGAACAACATACAAAAGATTGAACAAAGCCACACCTTTTCAATTGGTGTTTGGCGCGGAAGTTGTTCTTCCTATAGAATTTATGTTACCTTCTTTGTGCATTGTGCACGTTGGAGGTCTAGCTGATGAGCAAGCCTTGGAAGAATGGATTGCGAAGATGGTTCAACTAGATGAGCACCGAGCCATCGCATCGCACACTGGAGTTAGAAAATAGGAGAAAGCATGCCAAAAGGCATGGCATGATCGACACATCAGGGATAAGAAACTTGTGGTGGGACAAATGGTACTTCTATATGACTCCAAGTTTTTGCCATCCAGGAAAGCTCAAGGTGCATTGGTTGGGGCCATATGTTATCACTCATATACTTGAGTCAGGTGCTTTCCAGTTGGAAACAATTGATGGCACAAGGTTTGCCCGGTTACTTTAACGGGAGTAGGTTGAAGCCCTACTATAAATAAGTCTTCTTGGTGTTTGTAATAAGGTAGTATTGCCAGATAAATTAGGTTTCCCTTTATGCATTTCCTTAATGTATTTCTTTCATCGTCACTATGCTTTGTCAATTTTAGCTCTTGTTTGTGTAATAAGCGTGCTTGCGTGCGCATGAAACTAACTACAATATGAAGCATGTTGATGCGTAGAGGACTGCACATCCTTTTCATGTGGGGTGGATTGTTGGTGACTCTCAGGTATATGCTGTGAAGATTTCATGTTGTGGGTGTTGAGAAAGAAGGTTGCTAAGGGTAACTGACAAAAGATTGCTTCTCAAGATAAGAAAGGATGAAGATGGATGAGGGAAAGTATAACGCGAGGTAAGCGCAAGGGCCATGGTAATTACCAGGAGATGGTGTAGTGATGAGGTACTCGGGTGCTAGAGTGCGCGTTGAAGAGAAGTCTGTGACAAAGGGTAAAAAGGCACGCTAGAAGGTTATAGCTTTTGGCGCGAAATATACCACGTGGAAATGATAAAAATGGGTAATAAATGAGGAGAATTTGGTAGGTGGAGGAGTAATTAATGTAGTGAAAAGTAGAAATCTATATAAGGATGGGATGTGATTTCATTTTTACCCTTGTGACTATGAGAATTTGACAAAGAGCCTACACATGAAGAGCATAAAGCTAACCGATTCAAGGTATGAAGCAAGTGAACCAGGCACGAAGAAGAGATTTGTTTATTAGAAGGGCTTGAATCCCCTAGGAAAAGGGTTTGATGAAGCAAGAGTAACAAAATAGAGCTAGGGTGTGCAAGTTCATGATTACAAATTAGGGCACGGTTGGATCAAGTAGGGTTTGAAGCAAACCACGAAAAACTTACTGACATAAAAATCTAGAAAACAAAACCCTGAAAGAAGAATGACACCAAAGAAGAAAGTAAACATCGTAAAGGAAAAGAAGAAGGTGGTGGTGGAAGAAGAGGAGGAGATGGCCCCAGAGAGAAATTTCTCCGAAATGTAGTACCCTGAGGAAGTTATTGTGGGGCAGGAATGGAATACCCACATAAGACAGAGTAAGATAAGTGAATACAATCACCGAACCAGTGAAAACCAGAAGAAATTAGATGACCTGCTCACTTCTCAAATGAATAGGCACACTGAGGATGACATGCCGATATATGATGATGCCTAGGGAAAAGCTACTCAAAGGAAATGGTGTCTACCAACTTTATGAGCTTCCATACTTTGGAAAGTATGCACCCTTGTATAGATGGCTGATGAGCCGAGTCCATGAGGACTTCTTCTACTTTGCAGGATGGAGGGTAAGATTGACACCCATCCTTATTGCCACAGTTACTGGATTACGGGAAATGGGTGAAGATATTAAGACCGACTTAGCTGACAAAAGTGCCATTTGGAGACACAAAAGGTGTTGGGCTATCAGAAAGGACCGCATGGGATGGACATTGACAAATTGAAAAATTGTCTAGTAGTACAGGCAGCAACACATCTAACCACAAAATTGAATGACCAAGAATGTTGGTCACAAGTTAATTCTATGTGGTTGCATGTGGCAAAGCGCATGTTAGAAGGAACCACTTATAACATCACCGGCTTCATTGCAGAGAGCGGATAGTAGAGGAAGCACGTGAAGGGAATAAGATAAGTTTTGGTTGCATCCTACTAAGTTTGGTCTTCATGGAGATTGGGGTACTAGATGGCCCAAAAGAGAACATATGGGAATACCCCATGAATCATAAGTCTCCAAAGTTGAGTGATTCAACAAGTATCTATTTGCAAAGGGTCGATGACGGAGGAGGTGAAGGAGCGCGTAGAGATGTGGTATGATAGGCTCCATGCGGCATTTGGAGAAGAATGGTCATACCCAAGGATTTTCCTTTGGTCCTTGGAAAATAGGTACAATTTGTAGTCTACCAACATTTCTGTATTAATGCTTTCCAATGGTAGATGGGTCATGGAGCCCCTGGTGTAAACTGCCATATGCATTTCCCACACAATACTTCCAAGCTGCAGTTCATCGGTTCACCAACACATGGAGGTTGGTGTTTAATGTAGATAAGGTGGACTGTGAGTATCACACCCTAAGGAAGACTTATGGATATCCAGGGAGGAATGCATATAATGAGAATAACATCTCGAAGATCTTGAGCATTAAGCCGAAACACTGGCCATTGTGGATATCGGGGCCGCGCTAATATACCTCCAACTGAAGCCTAAAATGGAGAATAACAAGTATGTGGAGAATGAATTCACTTCTAGGCCACCGAAGGGAAAGCATACTATGGAGAACATTTGGCACCTAGGCCCTCTGCCCAAGCAAGATGATGAGGAAGAGGATGAAGAACACGAAGATAGTGGTGGCTTGGTGTGAAGGAGGAAGCAACCATCTGGCCAGGAGGGGGAGCATGTGACAACTCCAGGGAGAAGGAGTTATGGGGGAGGAGTAGGGTGCACAAATATTTAAGAAGGTGTTTAAGTGCACAAGGGTGCAAGGAGAAACCCCGTAGGTGAAGGAGCCAGAGGAGAAGAAATGAAGAAAACTCAGGCTGAGCGAGGAGAGAAGAGTCTGAGGAGAAGGCACCTTCTCTCCAACTGAAGAAGAGCCTCAACATGAGGAGGAGAAGATGGAAGGAGAAGAAGGGGATCAATCAGAGGCTACACAGGACAAGGGTGGGGATACATCTGGTATTCCTAACCTTGATGCAGCCATTCCAAGAGGGCCCAGATCCCGTCAGAACAGGGGAGGACGCCAAGGCACATACCATGGGGTACGTAGAAGACCCAAAGCTGATTATTCATGCTGGTTCCAGAGCACCATCGAGTAGAAGGATTTATTTGGATGGGTGCTCATGGATGAGGACAAGGTGACTTGTACGCACAAGGAAGCAACTTTCATGGTCTATGCACACGCATATGGATGAGCCCGACTTTGATGTCGGTGAAGAATCATGTGCATCAAGGTGGTTGAAGAAGGCACTAAAATGTGCCACATGACAATCAAACCAATGGTGATGTAGATGAGTAGGTGAGCAATGCTCTGGTCAAGGTATCCTCGAAGTAGCAAGAAGAAACATAGATAAATCTGCTACCATCAAGGCACTGATGGAGAAATTGAAAGCCAAGGATGTGGAGATAGCGCGCCTTGTATAGGAAAAGGATTTGATTAAGAGGAAATATGACACTTTTGTTAGTATGGTAGAGGAAATTGGGGATGATGTCCTCAAAGTATGCCCACATTTGGAATCCCAAGTGCCAAAAGAATTTCCTTCTACAATGCATTATGTAAAGACAATAATAACATTAGTGTTGGAAGATGAAAAGGCGTGTATCCTCATAGCCCAAGGACTCGGGGAAAAGATAGAAAAGGCAGGCTGCAGTAGCCAGGAAGATTGCTACTTATGAAGGCCTACTGCAAGCCACCCATGATGAGCTCAAGAAAGCCGATCATGCGCTAACAATATGCACAACCCCTGCATGCTGATCGCGATAAAAACCTTGGAGGAAGAAAATGAAGTACACAAGGTGATGAAGGATGCTTCCCTAGGCATGCTGAATGCTTAGTCCTGGTAAAGCAAAAAGCACGAGGCACTAGCCATGGGTAGGCACCACATAAGGAGAGGTTGGAGGAGCTAGGAAAGCTCATTGCTTAGAAGATGGATGTATTAGAAGGGGTGCAAACCTCTATGTCAAGCGTAATGCTTGTGATACAAAATGAGCAAGGGAAACTCTCCATGGAAGAGCTGTAGTCCATCATTGCAGACGTGCCTGAGATAGCAGAGTGAGCACTAATGGCATGGGAGAACCTGGAAGTAGATATCAAAGAAGAATATCTAGAGTTTTTGCTTAGGATGAGATGGAGGGGCCTGAGGCTTAAACAATTTTGTTAGCTATGTATATCTTCTTCAAAATTCTTATTCAAGATTCTTATTCAAAATTCTTTATTCAACTATTCTTTATTTATCCATTCTTTGTATAAGTTTTGGACATCGCCATTGTCGGGGTGACAATGAGATTAGTGTGGGGTAATGTTGATAAGAGAAAACACTTAGTTGAACTTGCACACAGAGTCCAGTGCGGAAGAACAACACAAGAGAAAAAGTGTGAAGGTATAGGAAGGCGTCACACGTGGAGGTGTAGAGTCAGACTCTCAAGGACTTAGCCGATTTTGGAGATCAGGTCTATTCTTAGAGATTGGCGTGTGGAGCACACAAAGCGATGCCGAGATTTGTGCGCCACTCTTCGTGGAGATTTTTGAAGGACATGTCAACTCACTCTTGCATGGGCATAAGTTAAGAATAGATCCATCACTTTAGTTAACTATCACGATCTATAGATAGCATACTTGCATGTATGGCTATAATTGTAAAAAGGCACGTGGTTGTTATTAGCATGCGACCTATTTTTGGTAGAGTTAAGTGGTGAAGGGTAGTTCCCCACCCGCATGCCGGTATTGTATATATATATATATGTAATGAATTACTTAGAATAGATAGATTATTTTATGATGATTTAGAAGACATGCTTTAAAGAATGGAAACATGAGTACATGCTAAAATATATGGATAGTTGTAATAGATCCAAAGAGGGCGCATGCCGGTATTGTATGAAGATTCTATATTGTTGGTATGATGAATAGATAAAGATAAAATTGGCGAACAAATAGTGTTTGATGTGTTTTATCAATGCATGTTATTATTTTCATGACATAACGGTTACCCATTACCCATGGGTTAATAAACCACCCATGAAAATTTTCTTGAGGGCTTTGCCTAAGCCCCCATCAAATCGGGGGCTTCGCCCCCTCGAACCCCGACATCAGCATGGCTCATAGGTGAGCGGGACCACCGTAAAAATACCCGAGTGTAACACACGATGTAGAAGGTGTACCACACTCTAACATGAAAACATGAAAGCTCCACAAACATAACACAATTCTAGGCTACATCAAGAGGCTAGTGTAGAGGGTCCCTACGCGCTGAGGTGTCTTGATTAGATGAGGCGTCTCAGGTGCCACTTTGAGTCCGAGTAGTCACTGTCGAAGTTGAGCGATATTTTGGTCTCAGGGCTCTTAAGGGACTATGCCTGAATGAAGTAGCCTGGAAGCAACGATCTTGTTGCACACTGCGAAATGCCACCTCTTCTAGTGTTCACCTAGCCACCCGGATGTGTCGGCACATTCGGTTTGGTGCCATGAGCCATCGTTTGTAAAATATAGCGTTTGATAACCTTACACTGGTTCAAACTACACTATTTCACGCGTTTGCAAACAATAGGGCAGCGAGAGCACCGAAATGAGAAGGAAAAAACTGAGAGAGGCTATTATAGAGGGTCCCTACACCAAGGTGTCAGATTAGACGAGACATCTCTAGGTGCCACGGAGTCCAGAGTAGTCACCCGTAGAAGTTGAACGATATTTTGGTCTCAGGGCTCTTAAGGGACTACGCTCGAATGAAGTAGCCCGAAAGCAATGACCTTGTCACACACCGAAACATTGCCTCCTCTAGCATTCACCTAGCCACCTGGATGTGTCGGTATAGTCGGTTCGGTGCCATGACCCACCATTTGCAAAATATAGCGTTTGATAACCTTACACTAGCTCAAACTGCACTATTTCGTGTGCTTGGAAACAATAGGGCAGCGAGAGCACCGAAATGAGAAGGAAAAAATCGAGAGATAATATTGTAGAGGGTCCCTACACTTTGAGGATTTGGATTAGATGAGATATCTCTAGGTGCCATGAGTCAGGAGTAGTCACCGTAGAAGTTGAACGATATTTTGGTCTCAGGGCTCTTAAGGGACTATGCCCGAATGAAGTAGCCCAGAAGCAACAACCTTGTCGTGCACCAAAAAACCACCTCCTCTAGTGTTCACCTAGCCACCTAGATGTGTCGCCATGACGTTTCGGTTCGGTGCCACGACCCACCATTTACAAAATATAGCGTTTGACAACCTTATACCGCTCTAACTACACTATTTCACACGTTTAAAACAATAGGGCAGCGAAAGCACCGAAATGAGAAGGAAAAAACTAAGAGAGGCTATTGTAGAGGGTCCTTATGCCGAGGTGTTATATCAAACAAGGCATCTCTAGGTTCCACGGAGTCCGAGTAGTCACCCATCGAAGTTGAACGATAATTTGGTCTCGTGGCTCTTAAGGGACTATGCCCAAACAAAGTAGCCCTAAGCAACGACCTTGTCATGCACCAAAACACCACCTCCTCTAGCATTCACCTAGTCACCCTGATGTGTCTGCAAAGTCGATTCAGTGCCATAACTCACCGTTTACAAAATATAGCATTTGACAACCTTACACTGGCTCAAACTACACTATTTTACGTGTTTCAAACAATAGGCAACAAGAGCACCGATATGAGAAGGAAAAAACTGAGACAGACTATATTAGAGGGTCCCTACACCAAGGTTTTGGATCGACGAGGCATCTTTAGGTGCACTTTGAGTCCAGTAGTCACCCGTCGAAGTTGAATGATAATTTGGTCTCGTGGCTCTTAAGGGACTACGCCCGAACAAAGTAGCAGGAAGTAATGAGCTTGTCACGCACCGAAACACCACCTCCTCTAGTGTTCACTAGCCACCGGACGTGTCAACATAGTTGGTTTGGTGCCACGACCCACCATTTTCAAAATATAACGTTTGATAACCTTACACCGGCTCCAACCGCACTATTTCGCACGTTTAAAACAATAGGCAACAAAGAGCACATATATGAGAAGGAAAAAAGCGAGAGAGGCTATTGTAGAGGGTCCCATGGCGAGGTGTCAAATTAGACGAGGAATCTCTAGAACCACGGAGTCCGAGTAGTCACCCGTCGAAGTTGAACGATATTTTGGTCTCAGTGGCTCTTAAGGACTACGCCGAACGAAGTAGCCAGAAAGCAACGACCTTGTCACACACCAAAACACCACCTCCTCTAGTGTTCACTTGGCCACCCGGATGTGCCGGCACAGTCGGTTTGGTGCCACGACATCCTGAGGCATGACTTCTCACTCCTCGCCTCCGTTCATTTCCTAGGACTCAAAACATTCAATGTCACTTGTTTACCTTCCATCTCTCTTGTTCTCTTTGGACTTGCCTCTGTCCTCTTAGGTGCTTCATCACTATCCTTGCTTTGCTCTCTTGAGCTATGTTGTTGTGGTGATCTCTCTCCATCCTCTGCTGCCCCAGCTATGTGCTTACATGCTCATTATTTTTGCATTGTAATAGGATTCTTCATCACAGATCACTACACAGAATTAGGAGTATAAGTAAATCATCAAACAATTAAGGGAACACATGTGAGGACCTTTTATTCATAAGTGCCATCATTGATTGCATGAGATTAATCATCTCTACCTCAAATTGAAGCAATGTCTCCCATCTGAAACTTCAACCCCCAGTCCATCAAGCAAGATCAAGCATTCATACTGCAAAGAAGGACATGTGACCATTGGGTGAGCATGATCCTTGAAAAGGGAATGATCTATTTCCTAAGATTATCTCTTTGTTTAGATTGTTCTTGGTCATATATTTGAAAATCAATAGGAATAGAGTTGAGATCAAGAAAGAGAAATTCCATTGGGAAAATAATCTCCCATTTGCGAGTGAGATGAATAATTTTGATTCTCATTCCTTGGTGAGCTCATGTGTGTTTTCATTTGACTTAGAAAACTTGTATGACATTTTGTCCCATACCATCACCTAGAGGTTTGATGCTCTAAAAGAAGCCATTTCTGATTTTGAATCCCATGAGGAGAATGTATCAATTTTTTTGGAAGATCTTGGCACAAGAATGCATGAGCTTGGTACTCCTCTTAGGGAGAATAATTCCATGAAGAATCTTCAGGATTCAAATTTCAAGAATTGGTTCAGGAAAATATTTGTGACCCTTTCCTTCAATAGTGATACTTTAGAAGCCCTTGTAGAGATCATAGGTTATATCTCTAGAATCCTATGAAGAGTTATGAAAAATATTTTAGTCAATGTGGAAATATCAATGCCATTCCTAAGAATTGACTCAACACATTGGAGCATGTGAACATCTTGGAAGATGAGAAAGTTTCATTTGTAGTTTCCAGATTCAACAAGATGGTCTATGGAAAAGCCTCATCATTCAAGATCTTCCGGAGGAAGACATGAGTTGATTCTTCATTAGAGGAGGATTCTTCATGTGATGGGTGGAACCTAAGAATACTAATAAGGGCTTACTATCAAATTTTTACCCTTTTCAACTTGGGACATCAGAATGCACCACCACATGAAATCTCTCCCTTTCATCACTTAAGGCTTGTAACATTCTCACTAGGTATGATTCCTCAGCACCCCAACTTGATTATGTTGCCCCCTCTCATGAATACTTAACCCCTTCACACATTATCACCCCTTTAAGTCCCTTTTTCCCTTAATAAATGTGGTAAGGGAAATGGGGAAAACCAAAACCCATTTAGAAACTTTTAACCCTACCCTGTCATGCCATGTAACCCGGGTTAATCCAGAATGGTCAAGGATGAGTTAGAAGGTGAGTTAGCTAGGTTAATGTTAAGAGGTGAGTATAAACATACACTTAGCCATTTTTAATCCCTTTTTAATATTTCCTTTTCCTTCATTGTTCTTTAGTATTTAGTTATGCAACTAATTTTTCAAGAAACCCTATTGCAAAAATCACATTTTTGCTCATATCTCCTTCATTTTTGCTCCATTTCCGCATTGTAATTTTACCCGTAACTCAATTTTAGGTAATCTTATGTCTTCAACACACAATAGTGGGATCTGTGAATCTAAGGCAAAGAAGGCCCTCCTAACCTGAACCGGTGTGATAGATCGTTTGGTGAGGATAGCTGCTCGAAGGCTCCAATCAATATCGAGCTCTGCCGTGATCCGATCTATGGGTTGTGGAATACGTGGAAGATAACCTGTGGGTGCTTCAGTATATGTCTCCCGACAAGGTCATGAAAATGGAATGGCTAAATATGTAGTGGATCTTTTGGTGTTTTATGGACGATTCTCTGGTCTAGTCCAGAAATCTTTAGCTTGATTAGTTGCTACATTTAATAATGATAGTTGTGTGATAATGTCTGGTGGGAGTGGAGAGGACCTAAATACTAATGTTCGCAAACCAGCATCAATGTTGGGTTGATTTGTAGGCCCGTTGGGTTATGGGACCTATGGATCACAACCGTAAGTTCATGGTTGTTGTGGACCTCCTATGGTCATGTGAAGAATCAATCCCTAATTCCGAGTATCCAGTAATCGTATGCCTTTTCGGCCTCTACGTTTAGAACTAGAAGTTGCACGATTTTCTCAGAGTACCTAACAGGTGTTCTGGAAACTTGGATACGTAAGCTAGTGTCTATATCAACGAGGAGGTCTCCTGCATCTGGCTGTGGGACTAGTGGATCACAACCGAATGTTTTCCTCTCTTCAGTCCTTCTACCTCATATGGATATCTATCAAGGCAATCTATAATTTGGATTTGATTTGACTTAACGCATGTGTGCTTTGTCGTCTTCTATGTTTAATCCCCTTAATTGTGAGCTGATTTCTTGTAGGTCTGTTGTTGTTCGGAAGACCTGAATTCGAGATTTTGGTCTATATCGGTTATTGCTGCAACAATATTTGGTTGAGGTATGATTGGCTCAAAAACATATTCCCTGGGCTCCCTAGGTCCCGTGATTGTCATACAAGATCAATATAAACCTAACTGAAATGAAATAAACTAACTATGCAAGATATATCTACAACATATATATATATATATTCCTCTATTTTTGTATTTTTGATAGAATTTTAATAGAATTGAAAGAGCAACTAATCTAATATATTAGAAAATGACAACTAATCTAATAACAAAATTAAAACAAACAAGGTAGCCTAGTGTAGCTACTTTACATGTGCAGTTGTGATTTTTATCCTAAATAACTAGATAGTTGATTAACTTAATTGAAAGATTCTCGATCCTACCTCAGAAGTGAGGAATGAATCATAGTTTCTTAGAAACTATCAATCCCCATAGCTTCCCTGGCAATATCAAAAATGAAACTTAACTGAAATGAAATATTTCACTACTCTATTTGATATGTTTTAACTAGAACTTTGACAGATAAAACTTGGAATTTGCAGAACAATGGTGAATCCAATAGTGTATGACTTTATCCCCTCAGAATGATCTCCTCGTTCTTTCGTGTTCACGTGAATCCAGAAGAGCGTGTATATGCTAGCATCAACAAAAGAAGGTATTTGAACAATGGAAGCTTTGGATATAGACCGAATAAAATGTGAGTAGGAGAGGGATAATGCAAGTGACAGAGCTTGGCGTATGCAATTCCTAGTGGGATTTATTATGGGAATACAACACAAGTGTACCAAGAGATTCTAGAATCTACCTTCTGTGAAGAACACAACCTGCAACTCTAATGAATTCAATCTATAATATGACACTACTTGCTCTAAACTAATTTGTATGACAAGAAATGAACAAGACTAAAGCAAGAAGATTGAATGGCTTCTAAAAAGAAAAGGAAAACTAGCATGGATGCAAACATGAAAACAAATGAATTCTAAACAAGAAATTGACAGACTAAACAATGGAAAATGAGAAGTTGAGGGGCCATTTCTTGAAAACAAGCTGGCTATTTATAGATTTCACATTCACCCAAAGGTAATTCCTATTAGAACTCTTTTACCATTAAACAATGAAGAAACACTATTCTGGGGACATAAAACATTAATACAAGCTAAGGCGGTGAGAAAAGCTAGTGAAAGTTGAAAATTACGCAAGTCGTGATCAAAAGAACGTGCTGGAAAATGCGTGAAGGACCGCCGCCCGAGCAAGGTGCAAGTGGCTGCCGCCACGCCGGCAATGCAAGAGTAACAGACGCCTCCCCCGCCATGGTGGCGGTTTCATCACTAAAGGTCAAAATGCTTAGAAAAGGAAGGAAGAGGAATAAAACAAAGCACAAGGAACAAGGATAAAGCATTTGGGATGCTAACATATACTTCGTGAGCTTCTCTGGATCCCGAACACCTTGCGAGGTGACCTGTATCATCATTGGGGCATGTGTAACATCGTTTCAGTGGTACAGTACCCTACAATTTTGGGTATGTACATATTGCCCCCTCGGAGAAGTGTTTTAGCCATGAAGAGGCATAAAATGGTGGGTCCGAGTATGGTGGTCCCAAAATGGGAAGTTAGAAATTATACCTGACACGCCCATGTGTCGAAATTTGCCATCCAAGTTCCCGCTACCTGCAAAATGGAAAGAGGACTCAAGTGCGATAGATAAACAAAACAAATCAAAAAATAAATACTAAATTAGTATGAAATGAGGACTTACCATTTGCGTGGGGATGAGAACTTACCCACCGGAATCACTCTAAACCTGTGAAAGGGGCATTCAAAATGAGTCAAAACACTATATATATAAAATGGGACCATTTTCCTATTCATTTGTGTGTTGATTTGATAGTTTTTGAGCTCGGGACCCATGGTGACGTTTTCACCGAGAGTATATTGAAACATTTTGAACGATCTATCATAGCATAAGATGAAACATTTGCCTTTACAAAACCGTAGGTATCAAAACTATGGGCCTCCGTCCCATAAACCATGGGTCAAAAATTCAAAGTTACGTTCTTTCTTTAACGTTTTGCTCAAAATGTAAAATGTTAAAATGTCAAAAATTTATCATGGGGGTTATTTTTAGAAATGTCAATTTTAAATGTGTCTCTTGGGGGGCCAACTTAATGGGTAGGCTTTTGTTTTAGCTAAAATGGTCAAATTTTTAGCATTTTAAAGCATTTTAGGCATGACCACGTTTTTAATCATGGGGATAGGACCGCCAAGTTCCTAAAGCCAGTGGTGGTATGGGTTATAGACCACCAAAGAAGACTCAAGGAACCGCCTCGCTTGGGGACAAAACAAATTAAAAAATAATTAGTTTATTATTTTTACATTTTTAGAAGTGAGGACTTACCATTTTTTTAATGCGGGGATGAGAACTTACCTTATTTTTGTGTTTCTGTGTGTTTTTAAGAAAGGGGCATTAATATAGAGAGAGGGAGTGACTATATATATAAATATATATATATAAATGGGTAACCATTTTCCTATTCATTTGCACGTGTCGATTTGATAGTTTTTGAGCTCTGAGGACCCACGAGTGACGGTTTCCAAGAGTAGAGTATAGAGAAACTTGGGATGTAGATATGAGATCTTTTCGATTAGGGTGTGAGCAAAGTGGACTATCGAAACCTTAGGAGTTGGGAGTTCTTCTTGATTTGACGTTTTTTCACTTGAAATGTTAAAATGTCGAAATCTTTGTCTTGGGGGTGGGGCATTTTTAGAAAGATTTTAAAGTCTCTTCCACTAATGGGTAGGATTTTGTTTTAGTTAAAATGAAGGTCATTTTTTGCTATTTTAAGCATTTCTTCACGTGACCCATTTTGCCATTATGGGCATCCTTACCAGAGTTAATGAGAGAGGGTGAGAGATTTACTTAATAGAGAACACTAATTTGAGGCAGATGGTAAGATTTATTTGGAGAGTATTCTTATTTGGGCTTTACTTGAGGTGTGTTTTTTTAAGACAAGAGAGGGGACTAACTTGCTCCTTTTCGCGTGTTTTGATGGAAGAGGAAGAGAAGATAGAGAGAGAGAGAGAGAGAGATCCAGAGAGAGATGCAGAGAGAGAGAGAGAGAGAGAGAGAGAGAGAGAGAGAGAGAGAGAGAGAGAGAGAGAGAGAGAGAGAGAGAGAGAGAGAGAGAGAGAGAGAGAGAGAGAGAGAGAGAGAGAGAGAGAGAGAGAGAGAGAGAGAGAGAGAGAGAGAGAGAGAGAGAGAGAGAGAGAGAGAGAGAGAGAGAGAGAGAGAGAGAGAGAGAGAGAGAGAGAGAGAGAGAGAGAGAGAGAGAGAGAGAGAGAGAGAGAGAGAGAGAGAGAGAGAGAGAGAGAGAGAGAGAGAGAGAGAGAGAGAGAGAGAGAGAGAGAGAGAGAGAGAGAGAGAGAGAGAGAGAGAGAGAGAGAGAGAGAGAGAGAGAGAGAGAGAGAGAGAGAGAGAGAGAGAGAGAGAGAGAGAGAGAGAGAGAGAGAGAGAGAGAGAGAGAGAGAGAGAGAGAGAGAGAGAGAGAGAGAGAGAGAGAGAGAGAGATGCTAGATGCACTTTCTCAGGATGAGTAGGATACTCTTCAGAGGGTAGGTATACTGAGGATCGCACGGGTTCCCCACATTACACCTACCAGTCACATACTATGTGACTTATTTTCTTATCGAGGATGTAGATCGGAACACCTTCCGATTTCCAGGTGTTAGGGGTGAGTGGACTATCACCCTAGAGGATGTCTACCACATTTTGGGAGTCCCGATTATTGGGAGGAGACTTTCATTTGATACAAGCAGTATCTCAGAGCTCAGGTGACTCAGTGGGCCACCTATATGGGAGATGCAATTGTCTCCACTGGTTCGAAGAAGGGGGTGAAGGTCCATTCTATTCCTAGCTTGCCCATCCCTCTGATCCATCAGGCTATTATGGGCATCCTTGCTTTGAGATTGATCAGAGACAAGGGAGGGGATACTTTACTCTATTGTTGGGCCCCCATCATCGCACAAGATTGAGGCACATGGTCAGATTTATGCCTAGGGAGCCGATATACTTGGGACCACCTATCATGACTTATACAGGTGGTGGTTGATTACAGGGACAGTCGCTGAGCCATCCGACTTTAGTTATGAGCTGGGTCTATGAGCGCATCATCCCTTATGGGAGAGGCATAGAGGTGGCGGATCCCGGAGCCGTGAGGGCAGCTAGATGGACAGAGATGATGGTGCTTAGAGCACCCCACCAGCCAGTTGCTTCCCTGACTACTGAGGATATGGAGGCCACACCTTATCAGGCCATGGCAGGAGTTGTGGGGTGAGGAGACCTTCACTTTGATTTCCTGCTCTACTACAAGGTAGCTTGTGGATAGGACGGGGAAGGTAGAGACACACCCCTTTGATCGAGTGCCTCAGCAGTTCGGCCTTGCTTACATTGACATGCTTCCCCCAGTGGTGCCAATGTTCAAATCTAGTTTGGGAGGCTAGGGGAGGTCCTAGAGGCCGGGGTTGGACTATTGTTACTCTTGGCATCCCCATTGCAGCCAGGAGGGTGGTACGCACCCGAGTGAGAGTCGGTGCTCCTCAGGCACCTTTACTTTGGATTGCCACCGGTCCTGCCCATAGCAGTGATGACCCCATTGATATAGACTCCGAGTCTGAGGAGTTCATGGGGGAGAGATGGAGGAGGAGACCGAGGACATGGAGGTCTTGAACTGGGTGGGGGAGAGGATAGTGATCCCTTGAGTGGCATGACACTCAGAGGAGATTTTACTAGGCCGAGAGAGAGAGAAATCAAAGGCGGAGAGGGTGACTCTAGTCTCAGAGGAGTTACCTTCTCAGGACCTAGGTGGAGAGGATGAGTCCATGGTAGGATGCCATGTTGTCCCAGATGTAGGAGGGGGACATCAGTCAGCGGCGACATCGTGGTAGGTGCGGATCCCTAGAGATCCTTCTTGGAGACCCAGAGATCCGAGTGAGTTATCACTCCTCTTTTGATTTTTTCTTTTTAGCTAGGGTTGCCTTAGTTGCTATCTCTCTTTTTGTTCATCCTTGGTTTCACCTTTTGATTATTTTCTAACTTGTTTTCTCCTTTGCTTGCAGAGACTGCTGATGAGTGGTGAGACTTGATTCACTGGGTATGCACTGACACCCTGATGCTCCCTATGGAGAAGACTCGTGCTGAGCTATCCGTGGATGCAGGGGAGCCTTCAGCAGCTGGTAGGCATACCGACGTTTTTCCCCTATTTGGCATGTGGCCAAGATGGTGACCTCCCTCCATACCGAGTTAGCCGGGTATAGGACTGCAGAGTGCCTGATGAGGAGGAGCCACTCTCATAGCGAGACTACACTAGCTACCGTTCGGGACCGTGAGCCCTCAGTGCACTTAGAGCGCCAGCGTAGCGGAGTCCTAGACATGATCGTGCACCTTCTGAGGGATCCCATAGGGGTTGAGAGGCCACTTGGCTCCTTTTGTAGTGACTCTTGCTAGATTGTTTATACGACTATTTTGTATTTTCCGGCTCATTGAGCGTTTTGACCATGCCTAGTGCATGATGGCATTGTACATGAAACCTGATATATATATATATATATATATATATATATCTTTAGATTCTTGGTATCTTGAATTGTGTGATTCATTTTCTCATGTATACTAGATGTTTGTAAAATTTTTGTTTTTATATGCTTTTCAGAATGTATGCAATGGAGAACAAATATCACAAATGTTTTCTTTTTGTATTTCGTGATGCTGATGTATGATGATGTGGACACTATGTGATCTTGAACTTTAGTTTCTATAAGCAATTTTGGTACTTCATATTGTTTTGACAAAATGTGATGATGAGCTGGTATGATGAGCAGATGAACTTGCCCCACTCCTAACTCCACGCAACTAGTAAGATGCGAGGGCTCACCACCGAGAGCTAGAAAGGGCACAAGCTATGAGGTGTGTTGAAATGGTAATGATGGGAGATAGACAAAGAGTTGGTGGAACCAAATTAGGATGCTACAAACCTATCTTACTCAAGTGACTCCATAGTTTAGAATGTAACTTGCTTTGTAGTTTATCCAGACTTAGATCCGTAGATGGCCACTTGGTTGACAAAATCTGGTTTTCAGGGTTTTGAACTCTCTTGGAATTTTGGACATCTGATTCATTTGTTTTGACTCAAGATTTCAAAGGTTTGTTTGAACTATTTGCTTATGACTTTCAATGTTTACTGTCAAGCGGACCCCCTACACCTTGCCCCATGCTACTAGTAGGAAGCATGGGCTTATCACCATGGACAAGGCATAGGTGAGTAAAGGCATTCCCATCCTTTCCCAACCCTACGTCACTAGTAAGAGATGCAAGCTCAACACCGAAGGTTGGTAGGGCAAGGAAATGTGTAAAAGTAAAATTTTTTTGTTTGATCTATATTTGACTTACTTACTTGAGCAAAATGTCAAGTATGTTCTTATTTCCAAAGAGATATATATATGGGATAGATGTGACACCATGAAGCTTCTAGAACAGACCATAGGCAAGACACCTATCCTAGGAAGAAACCAAAAGTGAGAACAAGCATGCAGGCCTTGGTATGGCTACCATTAAGACTTTGTCATATCTAGCTTTAATTGATGAAATGATTCTAAAACAGTTGATGATGTTATGAAAATGAAGAAGTATGATTTGAAAGCTCCTGCCAATACTATCAGAAGTTTGTAATGAATTGCTTAAGAATAAGTCCCTTGATCACCAAATTTTATGAAACGAGTGAACAAAATGAACCTATCTAAATGAATATGTAATGTAGATATAATTATACAAATAGTGCCGATGCTTCATGCGTAAAATCGTTTAAGGTGCAAGGAATTGACTGATTCATTGAATTCCTCACCCTCCAGTGTGCACAAGAGATATGCACCATTACCATAGTCTTTCATGACTCGATATGGGCCCAACCATTTGGGCCGGAACTTTCTTCCTTCACCGGTTTTCTTATCGATCCGGTTGTCTAGTCTTAAAACTAGATCTCCTTCATATATTTCTCGCTCATAGACCTTTTTGTTATACTACGGCACATCCGGTCAGCATAGGCTCTATGCCATTGTTTTCGGCATTTAACCTGGCCTCATCTAGGCTTTCTAGTTGGGAGAGGCGTGCCTCTCTATAAGCTTCTTCATCTAGAATCCCTTGTAGTGAGATGCGAGAGACTGGGTATTTCAACCTCAAGTGGGAGAACTGCTTCTGCCCCGAATACCAGTGAGAAAGGAGTTGCTCCTGTTGGTGTTCTTATTGAGGTTCGGTGGGCCCACAAGGCCGGATATAATTTTAAATGCCAATCTCATTTTTTTTTCTTTTACCATTTTGAGGAGAATAGCTTTCAACGTTTTGTTTTTTGCTTCGGCCTGCCCATTGGCTTGAGGGTAGTAAAGGGAGGCTATGTGATGGTTTATCTTGAACTTGCTACATAACTCATGAACCTCGTCATTTTTAAAGGACGTGCCATTATCTGAGATAATGACTTGTGGGACACCATACCTACAGATAATTTGGTTCAAAATGAATTTGGCAATCACCGAACCTAGTATGGTGGTGAGAGGCATGGCCTCCACCCATTTGGTAAAATATTCCATGGCTGTGATTATAAAATTATGGCCATCGGTGGATGAGGGAGAGAATTTCCCTATTAAGTCTAGACCCCAAGTGGAGAAGGGCCATGGAGTCGCTATTGGTTGTAGGGATTGTGCTGGCATGTGAATCTCGTGAGAGAATTCTTGACATTTGTGGCATTTACGTACAAATTCCACTACATCATGTTCGAGAGTGGGCCAAAAATAGCCCATCCGATGTATTTTTGCAAGTGGTGGCGTGACCACCAAAGTGGCCCCCACATATCCCATTGTGGGATTCATGAAGAATCTTCTTGGATTCTTCTATGTCGACGCATCTTAGAAGCATGTGTCGAAGGCTCTACGATAGAGCACTTGGTCTAAAACAACATATTTAGTGGCAATAATGTGTAACCACCTTCTTTGTTGTGGCGTGGCACCTTCTGGATATGTATGGTCCATGATAAGATTGATAATATCAGTATACCAGGGACATGTAGAGATGGGGGGTCTGGTTTTGACAAAGAATATACATTCATCGGGAAAGTCTAGATCTACCAGCTCACCTCCATCTAGTGGATTGTCAGCCAACCAGTCTGTAATGATTTGTCCTTTGATGGATTTTTGGTTTACGAATGTTAACTCAAATTCTCCCATTAGGGTTATGAAATGTCCAACCTTCTTAGACAAGGACCCTTGCGTGAGGAATGTCCGTAAATGGTCTATCTTCACAATGACCCTTGTTTCTTGATTTAACATGTAATGTCTTAAATGTTTTGTGGTGAAGACTATGGCAAGGCATTCTCTTTCTGCCTATGTATAACGTGTTTCATAATCGAGTAATGTTTGGCTAATGAAATAGATCACGCGTTCTCATTTATCATCATCTTCTTGAGCCAACATGTAGGCTAGCGAGACATGAGTAGCTCGAGAGTATAGAATTAAAGGGTGGTCTGGCTTAGGAGGCATTAGCGTGGGTGGTGACAATAAGAAATGCTTAACTACTTCGAAAGCCTCATTGCAGTCTTCAGTCCAATCGATACTATAATCTTTCTTGAGTAGATTGTTGATTGGATGAATGGAAAAGCTTAAATCTGGGATGAATCTTGGATTGCACCGAGTTTCCCAAGAAATGACCTGATTCAGACTCATCGAAGGTGGGATCATTTGAGAACAACCCGTATTTTGGCCGGATCAACATCAATCCCTCGTGAAGATATAATGTATCCTAGAAGTTTGCCTCCTGTTACACCGAACACGCACTTCTCTGGGTTTAATGTGACTCCATATTCAATTAATCATGAGAGGATGATGCGGAGTACTTCCAGGTGATCACAACGTTTCTTGGCCTTGGCCAACAAGTCATCCACATATGACTCCACAATTTTATGGATAAGATCATGGAATATATAAGTCATTGCCACTGATACGTAGCATCGGTGTTCTTAAGACCAAATGGCATGACAACATAACAATAAGTTCCCAAGGAGTTATAAACGTGGTTTTGGCTTGGTCTTGTTCGGATATTTTGATTTGATTATATCCGAGAACCCATCCATGAGAGACAAAAGCTCAAATCCAGTTGTTGCATCAATGATGACGTCAATGGATGGTAATGGGAAATCATCCTTGGGACAAGCTTTGTTAATATCCCGAAAATCTATGCAAATGCGTATCTTCCCATTCTTTTTGAGAATGGGGATGATATTAGATACCCATTGTGAATAATCGACTGGTTTGATGAATCCTACTTGGAGAAGTTTTATCACTTCTTCTTTTACCATGAGAGCTACTTTTGGTTTCATTGGTCTTGACTTTATTTAATTGGCTTTGCATCTGGTTTAGTGACAAGATTATGTACCGCAACTTGTGGTGTGATACCTGTCATTTCTTTATAATTAAATGCAAAATCCTTTTGATGTTCTTTGAGGATTTGGGTGTGTATTTCTATTTCTTCGGAGTTAGCGAGGATCCTAACTTCAAAATTCTTGGTTCTTCCTCGTTCCAATGTTTATGTCAATGGTTTCTTCTATCAAAGAAGTGTTACCTTCTTCAAATTTAGGTGGGGCTATGGAGGTAGTTCCAAGCTTTCTCCATTTTCTATCTCGTAGATATCGAGATCCTTCTATGGAGGAGACTCTACCGTGGGATTTCCAAAGTAGGAAGAGGAATGTGGTATTAGGGAAAGATCAACTATAGGGTGAGCAAGGTGTAGCTCTGCATAGGCATTTAGATATTCGAGAGTGACTTTATCACTATCAACATGATGTAAGATAGGAGATTCATTCTCAGTTGTATGTGTTAGAAGAGGGTTTGTTGACATTTTCTTCACCAATGGTTTAGTACGAAGTGATACCTTGAAACTTGTATCTTCTAACTCATTACTTGGGGTAAAATGTGAAGCTGAGGTTGCTATTGAATCTACGAGAAGGTTTTCTCGTGGGATTGCTTCAATGGATATGAAGTTGAATCTTTGCTTAGATCTAATACCGTTGTTTTATAGAGTTGTAAGTGCTCGGCTCTAGTCTCATATACTTCAGAGACTTGGTTTGTAACTAACTGTGAGTCTCCTAACACTCTGATGTCATTAACACCGATCCTTTTGGCTATGATGAGGCCAAGGAGGAGGGCTTCGTACTCAGCGCCATTGTTTGTACATTCAAAGTTCAACTTAAAAGAAAAAGGTAGGATCTTTCCCTCAGGAGAAGTAAAGATTACACCCCCCGGCTCCATAGCGACATCTAGCTCCATCGAAATGGAGAGTCCAATATTTACTAGGAAAGATGGATGTTGGGACATTCTTCACATCTCTGTTTCTTCTGTTTTGGTTACTTCTACCATGCAAAGTTCCTCTGTTGGAAGAGAACCAACTCCTAGGGTACATCCCATACCTATGGAATCAAATGGTAGGAAAATTGGTAGATCTTGTTCCAGTAACTCGACAATTTTTTTTGTAGTAGTTCCTAATGATATTGTTTCTACAATGTTAGCTTCATCCTTGAGGGCTGGGATGCCCTTGACTAGGTTCGTAATTTCTAGTTCTGTTGTAGGTATTAATTTTTCTTTGGTTTTGAGTCGATTGGTTTGTTAAGTTGGTTTGTTGGGAGTTCAAACTCAGAGTGAACACCTAGTCTTTTCTTTAGGTCTGCTAGGTGTATGTCGAATGGTTTTGGGTCACCTTTTGCTATGAATATCTTTCCTAGGTGTAAGAATTTTATTTCTGGAATAACGTAGAGGGAATTGCTTTCATGCGATGTATCCATGGTCGACCGAGGATCATATTATAGTTGGTTTCCCGATCTATGATATAAAACTGGTGAGGATTGTCTTGGGTCCTAAGGTGACTGGTAATATTATAGTCCCAATTGAAGTAGCTTTAAGGCTATCATAACCTCTTAGCGTATTTCTTGTTGTGGAACAATTTGTTTCTCCATATCCTAGCTTTTGAAGGAAAGAAAGGGACAATATTAACTTGCTGCCCCATCATCCACCATTGCGCATTTAACGTAATTATTGTAAACCCACACCTGTAAATGCAAGGCCGGATCACCTCTACGTGTAATTTCAGCATCTGTTGGCATTTTGTTTATGTCGAATATAAACTCGGTATCCCTATCTGGCTGCTTGGAGGGTGGATATCGAAGTCTATATGGTTTACTTGTGTTTTGGGAGGTGGAGTGATGTTAATTAAATGACCTAGACCTAGTGCTTCTAAAAGAGCAGCCCTATGGGCAAGGAGAATTTTTCAACAAGTCCAAAAAGGAGATGTGAGAGAAGGTCTTTGTTAAGTCATTAATTAAATCATAAGCACCCATGGGTTTTACCAATGTTTGTTGAATGTTATCTGGTTCTAGTGGATAGATTGGATTTGGTTGAGAAGAATATTCTCATGTTCTTGTTATGGCTTCTACATGCAGCTCAGTATCTAATTCCACTAGACCAACTATCTTGGTTCGTGGCTGATTTCCTAATTGTGGTGCGATAGGTGGATTTAGTGAAGTTGAGGCTTCATGATCATTATTTCCTATCATTACACCTTTTCGTCCCATTTGGATTTAATTTATTATTGTTATTGTGATTTGGAAGTGGATCATTGAAGATCTTAAGAGGTGCGTTTTGAGGGGAGACTGCCCTTGTGAAAGTATTTGGCATAGGTGTCACAGAATCTGTTAAGAACATATCTATGAAGAGTTGTCTTTGTTCTTCTAGAAAACGTTGCATGAACTTATTGTAATCATGGCAAGTCCTAGTGTCATGGCCTCAAATTTTGTGGAAACCACAATATGAGTTAGGATTATAATTCCTAGGTTGTTGGTTTGGCACGTGTTGTGGTCCAAAACTCTGATTAAATTGTTGATTATTAGGATTAAAGTTTTGTGTTTGTTGTCTTTGGTTTTGATATCCAGTTGAGTTTTGACTTGGACCCTGTGTCTGGATCTACCATTGTTGTTGTTGTTGTTTGTTGTCATTGGGGATGATTAAAATCCACCGCGTTGATTGTTGGGGTGAAATTGTTGTTTCGTTGGTTGTTAACTGGTGGTGGAACATTTACAACATTTGCTTTTTTAGTTTGGTCAGTTACTCCATCTGTTGTCACTCTGCAGTTTTTGTTAAGGATTTTAGGTCCTTGATTGGTGTTTGTGGTGGTAGGATAAGTCGTAGTGTTTTGGTTGGGGATGATTAACCTTCCATTTGTTCCATATGTCTTCATGACCGCTATCTATTGCAGCTTGATCTATTCGGAGAGCGCTCTCGAGCACTTCATCATAAGTTCTTAGTGGGAACTTCTGGACTTCTTCCTTTATCTCTCTGCTGAGAGAATGAAGGAATAAATCACATAGTTCCATCTGATCCATGTTTGGAGCGCTTGCTGAAGAATAGAGGACTGTACGCCATCTTTGGATGAAATGAGCAACAATAGATTCATTGTGTTCTTGTTTAATATGCAAGAATTCCCTGATTCTGTTCTCAACAATTTTCATGTCGAACGCCTTGATGAACTCTGAAATGAGTTGTTTAAATGAATGTATTGAGGCTTCAGGTATTTGTAATACCAATCGAGGGTGATACCCTCTAAAGTTTTGGGGAATATTTTAGCAACAACTCCATCCCAAGGGAGCAATTCTCGAATGGTTGTGGCGTAGGCCTTAATATGTGCATTTGGGTCTCCCTCTCCTTTGTACTTGGGTAGATCGGGGAGAGGTCTTGGAAGCATGACGCTTCGTATAGTGAAGTCCAAAGGTTCTTTCAAATATTCTGAATAAGTTCCTATTACATAGGTTTCGACCATTGATGGTGTTTGCTGAGGGGGTGGAGGTGGAATGGGTTGTTGATATGGCATAGCATATGTATTTGCAGGGGCATAAGGAAATCCCTGTGGTTGAGTGAACATGCTGGGAGAAGAGAACATATCTCCTTGTGGTGATTTGGAATACATGTTTAAGTATGGAGGAGCATTGCTCAGAATGGATTGTTTTGTACTAAACCGGGAGGTATCATATTTTCCACTGGAGCGGCGTTAGAAAACATGGTTCTAGTTGGTGTTTGTTGTGAATACTGAGGAGGCATGCCCAACGTGCCTATGTTCTGTGAGGAGGTCTACTTGGCTAGGATGATGTGGAGGATTGGAAGTTCCTACCTGCATGAATTGTGAATTTTGACTTGCTTGAGCAAGTTCCAACCCTCTAACTTTCTCAACTAAGGCTGAGATGACCTCGTTTGGTGAAGACATGGTATTTTTCCTTAGTGGTGTTTGTTGTATACCTTGAGGTTGTATAGGCATATGGTACCCACTATGAATTGATCGGTGCCCTACCAAGTTTCACCGAGGGCATTTCCTATAGGTGGAGGGATGGGGGTGTTTTCTTGGAATGAGACCTCGGGTTGTGTTTGCAAACCTCCTATAGATGGGTACATATTTTGAGAGTGTTGTTCACTCCTAGCATAATGTGCTAAGTATTCATCATCTAACAATAGATATGGATCTGACTGTCTACTAATTTGTGGTCTAAGCAACACCTGAGGAGATGAACCAGATTCTCTAGTGAGCATCATATTGTTTGAGCTTGAAGGCTCTGGTTGTTGTGTTTGAGTGAGCTGATCCAACTCCTCTATTTGGAAAGAAGAACTATATCTAGTCCTTTGAGGTGGAGTTTGTGTTGAAAATCAGTTAGTTGAATAGTTGTCACCCCATGCTGAGAGCGAGGGTGATGGTTGTCTATTTAGTTGATCGTAGTATGCTTCAAGACCTAGGAGAGGTCTGCCATATGCATCGTATCCCGACATATTCGGGGGGTATATGAATACCCGTGAGAATAATGGGAAAGAGTGAAGGTGGATAAAACTAAAAGAAGAGTGTGAAAGTGAAGCAATTGTTCCTTTCACGTCAGGTTCACCAATTTTGTTGGTAAAGCTGATGTGAAGGCTAATGAGGTGGAAAAGATGAAAAGTATACTAATTGGAAGAACAAGTAGAAATAAGACTCGAATCAGAAGGTAGGAAGTTTCACGTTGGGTTCACCAATTTTGTACGATGGAAAAGTGACATGCGAGCATGAGAATCTACAAGTAACTCTTCCTCGCACCCGACCTCCCGAGGTCATGCTGAGACACGGTGGGGATGGAATACACGTGGGATGTAGATAAGCTAGTTAGGTAATCTTATGTCTTCAACACGCAATATGGGATCTGTGAATCTAAGGCAAAGAAGGCCCTCCTAACCTGAACCGGTGTGATAGATCGTTCGGTGAGGATAGTTGCTCGAAGGCTCCAATCAATATCGAGCTCTGCCATGATCCGATCTATGGGTTGTGGAATTCGTGGAAGATAACCTATGGGTGCTTCGTATATGTCTCCGACAAGGTCATGAAAATGGAATGGCTAAATATGTAGTGGATCTTTTGGTGTTTTATGGATGATTCTCTGGTCTAGTCTAGAAATCTTTAGCTTGATTAGCTGCTATGTTTAATAATGATAGTTGTGTTATAATGTCTGGTGGGAGTGGAGAGGACCTAAATACTAATGTTCACAAACTAGCATCAATGTTGGGTTGATTTGTAGGCCCGTTGGGTTGTGGGACCTGTGGATCACAACCGTAAGTTCATGGTTGTTGTGGACCTCCTATGGTCATGTGAAGAATCAATCCCTTCTTCTGATCCCGAGTATCCTAGTAATCATATGCCTTTTCGGCCTCTACGTTTAGAACTAGAAGTTGCACACGATTTTCTCGGAGTACCTAACAGGTGTTTTAGCAACTTGGATATGTAAGCTAGTGTCTATATCAACGAGGAGGTCTCCTGCATCTGGTTGTGGGACTAGTGGATCACAACCGAATGTTTTCCCTCTTTCAGGTCCTTCTACAGTCATACGGATATATCTATCAAGGCAATCTATAATTTGGTTGATTTGACCAGAACGTGTGTGCTTTGTCGTCTTCTACGTTTAATCCCCTTAACTGTGAGCTGATTTCTTGTAGGTCTGTTGTTGTTCGGAAGACCTAAATTCTGAGATTTTGGTCTATATCGGTTATTGCTGCAACAGTATTTGGTTGAGGTATGATTGGCTCAAAAACATATTCCCTGGGCTCCCTAGGTCCTGTGATTGTCATACAAGATCAATATAAACCTAACTGAAATGAAATAAATTAACTATGCAAGATATATCTACAATATATATATATATGCCTCTATTTTTGTATTTTTAATAGAATTTTAATAGAATCGAAAGAGAAACTAATCTAATATATTCAAAAAATGACAACTAATCTAATAACAAAATTAAAACAAACAAGGTAGCCCGGTGTAGCTACTTGCCTGTGTAGTTGTGAATTTTATCCTAAATAACTAGATAGCTGATTAACTTAATTGAAAGATTCTCGATCCTACCTCAGAAGTGAGGAATGAATCATAGTTTCTCAGAAACTATCAATCCCCATAGCTTCCCTGGCAATATCAAAAATGAAACTTAACTGAAATGAAATATTTCACTACTCTATTTGATATGTTTTAACTAGAACTTTGACAGATAAAACCTGGAATTTGCAGAACAATGGCGAATCCAGTAGTGTATGACTTTGTCCCCTCAGAATGATCTCCTCATTCTTTCGTGTTCACGTGAATCTAGAAGAGCGTGTATATGTTAGCATCAACAGAAGAAGGTATTTGAACAATGGCAGCTTTGGATATAGACCGAATAAAATGTGAGTAGGAGAGGGATAGCGCAAGTGACAGAGCTTGGCATATGCAATTCCTAGCGGGACTTATTATGGGAATACAACACAAGTGTACCGAGGGATTCTAGAATCCACCTTCTGTGAAGAACACAACCTGCAACTCTAATGAATTCAATCTATAACTGACACTATTCTGCTCTAAACTAATTTGTATGGACAACAATGAACAAGACTGAAGCAAGAAGATTGAATGGCTTCCAACAACAAGGAAAACTAGCATGGATGCAAACATGAAAACAAAATGAGCTTCTAAACAAGAAATTGACAGACTTAAACAATGAAAAATGAGAAGTTGAGGGGCCATTTGCTTGAAAACAAGCTGGCTATTTATAGATTTCACATTCACCCAAAGGTAATTCCTATTAGAACTCTTTTACCATTAAACAATGGAGAAACACTATTCTAGGGGACATAAAACATTAATACGAGCCAAGGCGGTGGAGAAAAGCTGGTAAAAGTTGAAAATTATGCACAAGTCGTGATCACAAGAACATGCTTGGAAAACATGTGAAGGACGCCCCGAGAGCGGTGGCGGTCACTAATAGGGTGACCACCTTAGAAAAGCAAGGCTTCCGCACCGCAGCAGGTGGTGGTTTCATCACTAAAGGTCAAAACACTTAGAAAAGGAAGGCAGAGGAATAAAACAAAGCACAAGGATTCCATTGGTACCTTAAATTTTTATGGCATCCCATTTAAAATTTCAGAGAAAAAACTTGCCTTTTTAGATCCTTGCAATTCTGGAGATCGAAAACACTTGAAATTTGAAGCAGGAAACCATATGAAAATACCTAATCTAATGGAAAAATTTCATCTCAATCCAAATACAAGAAGACATGATTAAATATTTATTATTAAATTGGCATATGAGCCTTACTAAAAATAATAAGTTTTGATAATAAAGAAAAAAATTAAAACCTTTGTGTAATCTTCAATTCTAGAAATATGAAAATTGTAAAACTTGAAAATCGGGAAAATTGTAAAATCTTCAATGTTGCACCATAAGTAACATTAAATATTCATATAGTTCAAGATGAACTCTACCTCACTTATTTCTATCAATGTTCACATTAGTTGATATGCAACAGATTGAGTGTTAGCTTTAAAAAAAAAGTAATTATACGTATTGCCCTTTTGTAGTTCACCTAGCATGGTTTTGCTTAATGGAATAGGTTTTCTTAACAATTGTACCATGTAGTGCTCCGGGACATGGTTTTTTAATTTTAAATCAAACATACATATCTAGAACTAATTTAAATGGTTATGAAAACATACATAGAAGGATATCATACATGCAATGAAATCAAATCAAACATATAGTTCAGTAATATCGTTATGAAAACCAACACACATGGATATATAAGAATCAAACAAAGTGTGCTCTAGACGCACATCTCTGAAAATATATGTAAGTTCATAACATGTGTACATCTTGAACTAAGTGTGTCATAATGTATATAGGACCACATGCGGTCGCAAAAGGCTATATATATACAATGGACTATATGAAGAAACATGTTCACTAGGACCAGATGGCCCATATATATATGTGTGTGTGTGTGTGTGTGTGTGTGTGTGTGTGTGTGTGTACATCCAGGTGGACTATGAATCTACTCATGAAACATCTTCCCTCTCTTCACCTTATAAGTAGCACATCCACGACCTGGGGATGTAGTGGAGGGAGATGCCACTACGGATTTCATCGTGTGGTCCTAGGCGTCTCTAAGCATGCCTGCAACCTAACCTGCACATTCATAAACAACAAGTTTTTAACACCCAAAATTTTAAAATACATTCAAAATTTAGAAACTTGTACAATTTAGTTAAAATGCATGTGAAATCTTACCACAATGTCATGATCCCTATCAATTTGTTGTTGACGCATCATAGGGACAACAATAGACTCATGAGGGGTAATCTACATACAAATAATTAATTTTCAAATTAAATATTTCACATACATATAAAATTTGATATTGTAGATTTAAGTAATAAGAAATAATGAACCTCCAAAATTTAACAAGTTTAAAAAATTGTACCAATTAGTGGATATGTAGAATCTATGACAATATCTACAAGACCTCCATAGTCTACATATATGGAGGAGTCTCTTTAGTAGTCATAAGCTATACAAAAAACATGTACAAATCAATATTAAAATCTACATGACTGTGCACCACATAACAGAGGTCCAAAGCATGTAATCCATGTGAACTTCCACAATTAGAAACAAAGTGTAAAGAGATTTACTAACCTGCGTAAAACTCATGTGAGGCGTGCTAGTAGCCTCAGTTCCCAGAGCAGATGATGACCCGTCAGGATCCTGTGTATAAAAGACAAACATATTAATATGTACAACATACACGTGAAACATTATAATAATAATCTAGTGCAATCAAATGAAATTAAAAATGTAAGTTTGTACAACTTGAAACTTACGTTTGAAACACGCCCTAATTGCATAGAATTTAGCATGTTGACGTGGATGTTTCCTTCACCGGCTCTTGCTATTTAAAATAAAATAAAAAATTAGTTTTTTACATGTATGTACATGACGTACAATCAAATACATATATATTAAAATCTCAAACATGTGAATTAAACTATTGTATATATATATATAATTTATATTTATTTGAAATTTACCTGTGAAAGACCAATATCGGTGACAACGGTTCCAAAACATTCCTCTAAGATCTCATCTATAGAAAAGAAATCATGTGAAACCAGATAAATGATGTCTCTCCCACGCAGTGCATACGACACCACATGATCCACGGTGGTGTGGTGCACTAGAACCCACGCCTCCACCAAAATCACCGAAATCTGATCTGGTCACTATGTTGGGTCGAGTGTCAGTGAGCTCCCTCAATACATGTAGTGTGTCAATCTCCACAACCTCCTTCATTGTAGGAGGGATAACTGAAGGCAGTGGGGGTTTTGGGGCATGGGGGATCCTTGGTTGACCTATGCGTGCACCAGGTCTACTCTGTGCAGAGCCACCTCCTCGACCAAAAAAATTAGAAAAGTCAAAATAATTTGGGACCTCATTAAGCATGAACTCGCAATATAATTTCTTCAAAAAATAAAGAGGAACCTCATTGTTGTTGCATGGTGGATAATCAAAAACCATCCACCATTGGTCCCAAAATTTTTTTTGATTCGGTCATCATGACACCAATGGATTGGGAATTGTTTGCAAGTAACTCACGGGGGCATTGGTTTTAGTGGTCGATAAATAATGCACAAATGAGGTCTTTTCCATTTTTTTGTCTTTACGGCCGCATGGGATAGTTTATCCGCATACCACCGCCTACTGATCACCTTTAAAGGTATTCCATCTATGTATTTGGTTGGTTGCGGACTCAACTTCACAATCAATGTTTGTAATGTGTTGGCTAAAGTCATGCGGGATGGATTTGTGGCATGATTTTGTCTTATAGTATGAATAAGGTTCTCAATGACAATTTTATTTTTAGATTCTTCCAATGATATTATCTTGTGTTCTACGCTTTAGCTCGGTGGGGGGAGAAGGAGCCACAAGAGGCGGATCTATGTTTGGAGGAGGGTTTTGAGGAATGTTTGGAGGGTTTTGAGGAATGGGTTTTGAGGAATGTTTTGACGGTTTGCATGATTTCAAGCTTGTCGACCAACTGATAAAACAAGAAAATTGTATACATAAACAAACATTTCAAAAAACCCATGAAAATGCAAAAAAAAAACCTAAAATGCAAAAAAATGATTAAAATCGGGGGCTTACCTCCTCATCTTGGCGGCATGGTTGAATCTATCGCGATTTAGAAGTTCGATTGAGCAATTTTGAGGTGGTATTCAAAGCTCGAATGAAAAACATCTAGGAGAAATCACGGTTCGAAATGAAAAATGGGGAAAATAAGAACTCACGAGATTGCTAATTTTTGTCTCAGAGTTCCACGATCGCGGTTTTAGGTTTGGTAATTGTTCAAACTGAAAGTCGGAATTGCGATCGCAGTTCACGAATTTGTTTTTATGTCCACGGAATTGTCCACCAACCGTGCACTTACCCAAATGTTAGAATGTTGAAATATTGTGTAAGGAAGAGGAAGAAAAGGGACTAAAAATGGTAGAGAGAATTGAAAGAGGTGAAGGTACCTGTGTTTTGTCCTCTATGGATAGGTTGTCTTTAATTTTAAGGACAAATTGAGCACTAGACTTATGTGCAGAAGTCACAATAGCTGTAATAGTGCCAATTGAATAGTTATCTACATTGAAAGGAGTTGTTAAATTGTAGTATTCAGTATAAACTTGAACTCGTTGCACACTGCTTCGGGGTATGTTCTCTATGGTGTTATTCCTATTCAATAAAAGAATGTAGTCACAGTCTTCATGATCATAATTGGTCTTTGGTGTTATTTCAAATTTTTTATGAAGACTTTTTAGATGGTAGAAGCTTTTCTTGATATGTGTGAATTTGATGTCTAGTCATAGTCATTTCACCTTCTTTTTCTATTAAATCTATGCATAACAATTCTTTGTTGGCTCTTTATTGAGTATTGTTTTGTATGCAACAACGACGTCCCCTTGAAACAAATTTCCAACCTTGCGACTATTGAGGTCATCGATTGATGTGGAGGCACATAGAATCATCTCTTGCCTGCAAAATAGAATGGAAATGGATTAATGACATAATAGGCTGAAATAGATTGCTAGATAAGATATTTGTAAGTTCTAACCTCTTTGCTTGTATTTGCGGTTGTTCATTTGCAGGAATGGTTTCCACGCTCCTCTTCATTTTGTTCTCCTTGCAAGAATATTAGAAAAGCTAAAAGTTAGTGAGTGTAAATGAAATATTTAAGTCCAGTTTGTTTGCAGAAATGAAAAGAATGAATTGTAGTTTGTAGAAATGAACTTGCAAAGATAGATAGGTTCAATAGTGATATAGAACATATTATTTGTATAACGGAATAAAAATAGGCAAGGATTGTATTGCAAGGATAAAGGAAACAAAGAAATCATATTGATGGATTTTTCTTTAAAAAATAAGCATATGTGATACCTTGAGTGAATACTAGTGCTTGTTTGTGATTGAAAAACCTTTGTATAAAATGTTTCGCAAGCTTGTGATGCTTTCGATTTCACCTTTATGAAATAGAACATAAACGATGAAATATAGTAATTGGAAATGAAAGGTTTGAGTTAAAAAAGCAATCGAAATGCAACAAAATAAATTGTTATTTGTGGCATTATATTGCTTGTGGAAACTACATTGTAAATTGTAAATGGAACAATAAAGTGAAATCATGAAGAAGTTGTATAAGAGCAATCAAAATTTATACCTCACAAGCAATCACATTCGTGGAATTACGTCAGAACAACAAAACATATTACTAGATTGTAAAACAATCCAATAATTTGTATTGATATTGTTATCAATTTGCCCCTCGAATGTCAAAATGGACAACAAAAGAGCAACTAAGCCATGCACTAGAAAGTAGCTCACAAATGTAACTTAGGGTCTCACTTTGAAAATTTCATGGCCTATGAAGCATCTATGGGCATTCGAGAAACATTCGGGCTAAATACGGCCATTTAGGGTCATTCTGCGGACTCGCGGTTCCATTACAAGGTAAAAACGTGTTGAGTTGTGGAGCCAAATTGCTTCACAAATAACATGTTTTACAAACTTGTAGGTTTACATAATGTGACATCGTTGGCTAACTAATGACGATCACCTAGGACCAACCAACATCAGTTACCTATGCGTGAAAAGTTTTTATTTAAAACACGGGATTAGATCCAACCTTTGATTAAAAGGTGATCTAAGGGTTGTAATTGCATAACTAATTTGCCCTAATGTTTGTATATGCTTATAAGCTAGAAAACTAGGGTTAGAAGGGATGATTAGACATAATTGAGAGAAGATTTTCTTGGAGTGAGAAAAGAGAAGCTTGGGAAGGAAAATTACTTTACATCCAAAGAAGGTGTGGAAGATTACATATCTTCATTGTATTTCCTCTGTAAAGCAAATATTAATAGATTGGTTGTTTCTTGGTGGACGTAGCCCACATTGGGTGAACCACATTATATCTTGTGTATTTATCTTTTTGGTATATTTATGTGTTTTATTTGCTTGTATGTTTAACTCTGATTATAGATATGTACAACAAGTGTGTGGCTAACCTCAACAACTTGTATCGAGCTTTTTTTGTTTGAGGGTTTTGTGTGTTGAAAAATTTACTCACAGAGGATTTCTGATTGAGTGGGAGCACAACAATGGCAAAAGAGGACAAATACAAAGTTGAGAAATTTGACGGCCGTAATTATCAATTATGGAAGATGTAGGTGGAAGATTATCTGTATCGAAATATTTATATTTACCATTGGATGTGAGTGTGAAGCCTACGAAGATGATTGATGAAGAATGGAAGATTCTTGATAGAAAGGCTCAGGATCTATAAGATTTTGCCTAACAACATTTGTAGCTTCAAATATTACTGAAGCAACAACTACGCTAGAGTTGATGAAAATTTTGGCTAATTTATATGAAAAACCAAGTGCTTCAAATAAAGTTTATTTAATGAAGAAATTATTTAATTCAAAAATGCAAGAAGGTATATCTATAAGCAAGCCACTTGAATGATTTACGTTCCATGTAAATCAATTAAAATCGGTTAATATTCCATTTGATGATGAACTCGAAAGAACTTTTATTCTTATGTTATTTGCAGGATAGTTAGGATAACTTGGTAATGGTTGTTAGTAATACATCATCTTCTACTAGTATTTTGAAGTTTGATGATGTGGTTAATATAATCCTGAATGAAGAAATACACAAGAAATGTACATGAGAGTTATCATCTGGAAATGCTTTGAATGTAGAAAGAAAGGGAAGGTAGAAGGAGAGATCCAAGAGAATAAATAATGGGAAATAAAAGTCTAAGAATGACATATCTAAATCCAAGGTAGAGGAATAACTCGCTAGAAGCGTGGAAAAAAAGGACATGCAAAGAAGGATTGTTGGTTCAAGGAAAACAAAGAGAATGTACCAGACAAAGGTAAAGAGGAAAATGTTGCATCTTCGAGGTAATGCAAGATGCCCTTATTCTCTCCTTGGATAATAAAATAGAATCATGGGTTTTAGATTCAGGAGCTTCTTTCCATGTTACCCCTAATAAGGGTTATTTCAGAAATTATGTCTAGGGTTATTTTTGCATGTTTATTTAGGAGATGATGAACCATGCAATATTACTAGTAAATGGGAAGTTCATCTAAAATTATAGAATGGAAATACATGGATATTGAAATATGTGAGGCATGTTCCAAGCCTCAGGAGAAATCTAATTTTGCAGGACAACTAGGTGAAGTTGGTTGCATGGTTACATTCACAACCGACTCTTGGAAATTTATCGATGGAGATCTTGTTGTGGAAAGAGGCAAGAAGGTAGGAACATTGTATTTATCTACTTGTATTATTGATTCTTTTTTCGTGCTAGTTACTTTAGATTCATATGCAAACTTGTGGCATAATCGGCTAGGCTATATGAGTAAAAAAGAACGCAAATCTTAAAGGCTAAGGGTAAGTTATCGATTTCAAAGATGTAGATCTTGATTTATGCGAGCATTGTATATTTGGAAAGTAAAAAGAGTGAGATTTATTAAATTTGGGGCAACAAAGAAGGAACAAAAATTGGAGCTTGTTCTCTCGATGTGTGGGATTAGCCCAGTAGCTTCTCATGGAGGATCCCAATATTACATGACTTTCATTAATGATGCCACGAGAAAGGTATGGGTTTATTGTATAAAACATAAATATGCTATTTTGAGACTTTTAAAAATGGAAATACCTTATGAAAAATGAATCCAATTTAAAGTTAAAATGCCTTAGATTTGATAATGGTGATGAGTAATGCATGCAAGGCTTTGATAATTCTTGTCAGTGAATGAAATACGTAGAGAAAGAACAATTCCTATAACACCACGGGGAGAATGGTGTTAGAAAGAATGAACATGACTATCATGGAACATGAAAGAAGCATGAGGATACATGCTTTGGATTACCCTTACGCTTTTAGCAAAAGCAGAGACATGACAAAGATATTTAATCAACTATGGGCCTTTAAGTGCACTAGATGGTGGAATACCAGAAGAAGCTTGGACTGGAAAAGAGGTAGATATTTCTTTTCTTAGAGTATTTGGTTCAGAAGCTTTTGTGCATGTTGATAAAGAAAATAAGAAAAATTGGATGCTAAATCCAAGAGATGTACTTTTTTTTGTTATGACTTTGGTGATTTGGATTTCGTTTTTGGGATTTAGAAGATTCTAAGATTGTTAGAAGTTGTGACATTGAGTGGAATGAAAAGAGAATTTACAGGAATAAAATTTTGATGCCAGGGATGAAGCTTGGTGGAAGAGTTTGCGGAATAAAATACATTCTCGATTTAGAATTGACACCTACTGTGTCGACATCGGTCAGACAATCGGTGTCGGAAGACACAAGGCGGTGACGGTAGAAAAACCGACGTCGGCTATGAGAAGAGCATAAGCGGACGTTAGTCACCTAAACCGACGTCGGCTACGGGTGAACGATGTCTGGCCACCGCCGAGGTTGATACTAATGTACATGATGTACATATTGAGCCTCTGACACCCCATATTTCTATGAGAAGGTCACAACGGGTAAGTAGACCTCTAGAAATATTTTCACCTTCCTTATCTTATCTATTATTGACTGATAGTGGTGAAATAGAAAGTTTTGAAGAAGCAATGCAGGATGAAACCCACAAGAAGTGGGAGCATGGCATGGATGAGGAGATGGACTCCTTAGAATAGAACCAGACATGGGATTTGGTTAAGTTGCCAACAAGTAAGAGAATATTGCAAAACAAATGGGTTTACAAGATCAAGGAGGAAGAAGGTGGACATAAAATATACAAGACAAGGCTTATGGTAAAAGGGTTTGCACAAAAAGTAGGTATTGATTTTGGTGAAATTTTTCTCCTGTAGTAAAAATGACTTCCATTCGTATTGTTTTGAGTTTAGTTATAGTAGAAGATTTGCACTTAGAACAACTTGATGTTAAGATGAATTTCCTTCAGTGTGATTAGAGGAAGAGATATATAGTCATGCAACAACCATATACGAGGTTTGATAGTTTTATGCATGAGCATGGTTATATGAGATGTGAGCATGGTTATATGAAATGTGAATCGATCATTGTGTTTATTTCAAGAAGCTTGAAAATAGAAGTTATATTATTTTATTACTATATGTAGATGATATGCTTATTGTAGAGGATCTAAGATGGGACATTATTGAGCTTAAAAAAAAGTTATCTCATACATTTGCAATGAAGTATTTAGGACTCGCAAAGAAGATCCTTGACTTGTAAATTCATAGAGATAGGAAGAACATGAAATTGTATTTGCCTCAAAGCTTATATCAATAAGGTGTTGGAAAGGTTTAAAATGCATAATTCAAAAGCGTAAGTACACGTATGGTGGACACTTTAAATTATGCTTAGAATAGTGTCCTACATCACATGAAGAATTCAAGTACATGGCACGATTTCCATTTACTTGAGTGAATTAGAAGCCTTATGTATGTAATGGTTTGTACTAGACTAGACATTACATCGAGCGAAGTGGGAGTTGTGAGTAGATTTATGGCCAATCTAGGTAAAGAGCATTGGAAAGCAGTCCAATGGATACTCGGATGTTTGAGAGGAAATCCAACATGCATTTATGTTATGGATGGTCAAATACTTATTTGAGCGGCTATGTTGATTCAGATATGGCTCGAGATTTGGATGGTAGGAGAAGCACCACTGGATATGTATTCACAGAGGTGGCATGTCAATTAGCTAGATTTCGAGATCAGTATAAAGTTATGGCCTTATCTATTATAGAGGCCAAATATTCTTCAACTACAGAGGCTAAAAGAGATGATATGGATGATCAAAGTTCATGGAAGAGTTGGGCAATGAGTAAGAGGATTGTAGATTTTACGGTGATAGTCAAAGTTCTATTCATCTAACAAAGAACTCAATATTTCATTCAAGAACAAAACACGTTCAGTTGAGATATCACTTCATACGGTAGGTGTTGGAGGATGGGTAGCTGAAACTAGAGAAAATTCATACAAATAAGAACTTTGTAGATATTGTTAATGAAGCCATTGGTAAAGGAGAAGTTGGAGATACAGATCCATTTTTGTTGGTCTTCGAGTTCGAGACTTAAAGAGGAAGAAACAAGCCAAGAAAAGGATCCAAGGATGGAGTTGTATGGTACAATGTAACACTTTATCTCCAAGTGGGAGATTGTTGAGTTGTGGAGCCAAATTTCTTCACAAATAACATGTTTTACAAATTTACAGGTTTACACAGTAACCGACATTGGTTTCTGACCAACGTTGGTCACTTGGGCCCAATCGACATCGGTTGGGGTAATCGACATCAGTTACATGTGTGTGAAAGTTTTTATTTAAGATGCGAGATTAGATCCAACATTTGATTAAAAGGTGATTTAAGGGATGCAATTACATAGATAAGTTGCCCTAATGTTTGTATATGCTTATAAGCTAGAAAACTAGGGTTAGAAGGGATGATTAGATATAATTGAGAGAAGATTTTCTTGGAGAGAGAAAAGAGAAACTTGTGAAGGAAAAGTACTATACATCCAAAGAAGGCATGGAAGATTGTATATCTTCATTGTATTTCCTCTATAAAGAAAAGATTAATAGATTGGTTGTTTCTTAGTGGACGTAGCCCACACTGGGTGAACCACGTTATATCTTGTGTATTTATCTTCTAGTATATTTCTGTGTTTTATTTGCTTGTATGCTTAACTCGATTATAGATTTGTACAAGTGTGTGGCTAACCACAATAAAAAAACTCCAGCCCCAAAAACAACCAAAATGGCATGTGGTGGGGAGATATGATGTTTCAAGTTTCTGGGCACTCATTGCCCTTCCTCATTCAAGAAATCTAGAAAATCCCCTTAAAAATGTAAAAAATATGATAAAATTCCCTATGAAGGCTTGTCAGGGGATCAAATTCAAAAGAGCTTGACGAGCTACTCCAAGTGAGCTCACACCCTGTAAAAGGGCCAAGTTAAAGTTTGGCTCGGACAAGCCACCTCTCAAGTGAGTCGAGACCTATAGACATAGCAGAGAGCCAAATTGGCTCTATGATGACACATGGTGAGCTCCTCATGGTCGGGATTGACGGATGAAGTGGCATGAGGAGACCACGGGGGCCCAGTGGCTGGGATATTGGTGATGCATTTTTAGTGAGTGGGGTGAAGGACGAGGTCGAGCTCCCCGAGCTCGGCCAAGGAAAATGCATCGGGAGGGTGATGTCGTAAATGAGGGTCATCTCAATGCATCGATAATGACTCGGGATTGGGTAATGCATTCATGGAAGGCTCGGTCGAGTAGAGAAGAAACATCAAGGCTCGAAACAAAGTGGAGGCTAACTCGATGTGACGTAACATGGTCGGCTCGACTCGAGATGAAAGAGATGAAGAAAGGCCCACAAATTTTGAGCTCGGTGTGTGCGCAAAGGCCTAGTCACGAGATTGGAGCTCGCTCAAGCTCAAGATTGAGTTCTTGTGAGAATTTGAAAAGAAAGCTCGGTTAGTCGAGAATGTAGAGAAGATAACTTGGTGAAGTGACCAACCAAGGAGATTAAGCGGAGCCACGAAGTTGAATGACTTTGGACTTCGGAAATGTGGGCATTCGAGGGTTGAGAGGAGGCATTTCAGAGACGGATGGGCCTGCGATTCCAAAGTCGGTGAAGTGTAATATCTAAAAACATCGGATCCCAAAGTCTGAATTGGAAATTCAATTTCAAGGCCCGTGGTGATATGATGTTGGATTTCACCGAGTGTGGCTCCTTTTGGAGGTTTTTTCGGGGTCGAGGAGGTGGATGTCTCAAGTGAGTAAGTGGGGAGTTCCAAATGGGAGGACCTGAAGTCCAAAAATTTCAGACTTTGGTGGTTTAAGTGTTCTACGGGAATTTTTAGGGTTAAGAGTGTAGAAAATCCTTAAATGGACGTTGCAAGATGTCCGAAGGGCTCTGCATGAAAAACCCGAAAAATGTAAATTCCCGTCGAAGCAATATAAAAAGTTTGTCAATTAACATTGGTCTTCGATCCGAATCATGTCGAGGCAAGAGGTGAAGTGGGGAGTTGGCACCATGTTGTGGGGAGTTGGTGTGTAAGAAAAGTTGTTGCATTGAATGTATAGCTCGGTGGGTAAAAAAATAGCTCAATGCATTGGAGGAGCCCATGCAAAACCTTGACCAAACTTCAAACCCTCATAAATCTTGCATTTTAAACCATTTTTACAAAATTGTAGTTGAAGGAAAGATATTTTCAAGATCTATGACATGGAGGGGCATGAGAAGGCAAATTAATGAGGTTGGTGGAGAGAAAATCATGATGAGGCTACAAGAGTTAGGAGACTAGACCTGTGTAATCAAGGCTAATTTCTTCTTGTGCAAGGTAATTCCATTAATGGAGCAGAGATTTTGCAGATCTTCAAGCACTCATTGCAGGATCTATGATGATTTTAGAAATATTTTAGAGCAATTTTAGGTTTCTCTTCTCTCTCCCCTCTCTTCAAATCTTCCTCTATAAATTGTATGGAGGGGCACATTTCAAAACGGTGGATGTTTTGACCTTTGCCCCTCCCTTCTTTCTTGTCCATGAGAAAATTGTGGAGATTCAAGCCTCCCACTCAAAATTATAAATGCAATTTTATGCCTTTTGGCCCTTGTAATGCATTGTATCAACTTGTGAAGCAATAGAACAAATATGTGGATTATTCTAAACCCTCTTTTGTGTTATTGTATCTTATCTAATCTCTCATTATAGTTCAGGTTATTTGTGCATGGTTTAATTGTTATTACATATATCAATGGATTGTGTTTATTGGTAAATGGTTTGCAATAAGTGTATTTTGACTGTGGTGTTAAATTACCCTCTTCAAATTTTCTTGTTTCATCTCCATGTAAGTGCAAATATTCAACATTCCTTATTGGTGCATCACCTCTAGTTAGAATAGGTTTACTTTTCTTGTAATCCTTCTATCCCTGTCTCCTTGGAAAAATTAGGGTAGGATTAAAATAGTTTCTCTGCAATTGGGCGTGTGGTGTCTAGATTTAGGAATATGAACCGACCTTTTTCCAGAGAGCTTTCTTCATTGCAATCTCCCACACTTTGGGAGCAACTCCATGTTGTGCGCAATCACACTTTGAATGCCTCATCTCACACCTGGTCCATTCTGGGGTGTTGTTATTCCACAAAAATAGTTTTGGCATGCCCCGATGGGACATGAAGTCATTCCATAATCTTTGAAGGCATTTTCAAGAAAGCTAGGCATGAAAAATTACAAATTTTTAATTTTGGACTTTTCACCACACGATTAGAGTTCTGAAATCATTTTTCAATGGTTTTTATTGATCAAAACAAGTCCAAATTTAACCATTAGATAGATCGAGGCTAAACTTCAAAAACGTATCCTTCGATTTTCAATTTTTTTTTGAAATTTCATTGTTTTTTGAATTTCGGGTTTCGAGATTTCGAGGTTTTCGGAAGTCTAGCATTTTCAGGATTTAGGTGTTGGGCTTAGCACAAGGTTGTACATATAATATATTAGATCTAAACATACATGCAATGAAAGTGGATATTCTACCAGAAGAATTATACAAAACAAGAGATATAAATCAACACCAAATTTAACGTGGTTCACCCAGTGTGGGCTACGTCCACCAAGAAACAAGCCAATATATTATCCAAAGCTTTGACAAGATATACAATTGAAGATTTACAATATTCCACACCTCTTAGATGTATAGTAATTTTTTTCACTCAATATTTTTCTTCTTCTTCAATAATTCTCTCTCTCACAATTATTCTCACAATAATCATCAACTTTTGCAAGTTCTTCTTAATTCTTACTTCTAAACCCTAGCTTTCATGCTTATATAGGCGTATACAAACTTAGGGCACTTAGCCATGCAATTACAATCAATAGATCTGCTTTAATACTAAAAATAGATCTAATTTCGAGAGTTAAATAAAACACTCCCACACGGGTAACTTGACACTAGTTAGCCCTAACCGATCCTTTAGTCATAGGTGATGAGATGCCGGTCCCTCCATAAATGATGTCGGTTATTGTATTTTCTAAGCAATAATATTGCATGGTAATTGAAGTAATTGAGCTCCACAAATCAAAAATCTCCCACTTAGAGATTAATTACTACACCATACATGTACAACATCATTCTTGGATCCTTCCTTAGCTTTGTTTCTTCCTCTTAAGTCTCCAAACTCAAGAGAAGACCAATATAAGTGGAGTGTAGATCCAACTTCTCCTTTGCTAATGGCTTCGTTAGCATATCCACATTGGGGTTCTCACTAGTATGAATCTTTTCCGATTCAATTGCCCATCCTCCAATACCTGTTGTATGAAGTGATACCTCAATTGAATGTGTTTCGTTCTTGAAGGAAAGCGCTGAGTTATTTGCCAAATGAATTGCACTCTAAATGCCATCTTTGAACAATTTACAATCATCTTGCTCCTTTCCCAACTCTTTCATGAACCTACTCATCTATATCATCTCCTTGCTAGCCCATGTAGTTGAAACATACTCCGCCTCTATAGCAGACAAAGCCACAACCTTCTCAATCTTGAAATCCAACTAATTGTTGTCCCCCTGCCATGAAAATATATACCGGTAATGCTCTTTCTACTATCCATATTTCTAACCATATCCGAATCAACATAGCCACATAATGAAATATCCGAACCTCCATAGTATAACCACATGCTAGATGTCCCTTTCAAATACGAGTATCCATTGGATTGTTTTCCAATGCTCTTTACTGGATTAGCCATATATCTACTCACAACTCCCACCACATGTGTAATGTATGATCAGTACAAACCATACCATACATGAGAATCCTAACTTTCAAGCATATGACACTCATGTCATGTATTTGACCTCCTCATATGATGAAGGAAATTGATCTTTGCTCAATTTTAAGTGTCCAACCATAGGTGTACTAGCAGGTTTTGCATTTTGCATCTTGAACATTTCTAACACCATGTAGATATAATCCTCTTGAGACAAATATAATTTATTGTTCTTCCTATCTCTGTGTATTTGCATGACAAGGATTCTTTTTGTAGCTCCTAAATCCTTCATAACAAATGTGTGAGGTAGCTTTCCCTTAAGCTCACCAATGTCCTGCATACTAGATCCTGTAATAAGCATATCATCCACATACACTAACAAAAATAATATAGCTCCCATTTTCAAGCTTCTTGAAATAAACACAATGGTCATATTCACATCTCAAGTAACCATGCTCATGCATAAAACTATCAAACCTCATGTACTATTTCTTTGGATCTTACTTGAGCCCATATAGGCTTTTTCAACCTCGCACACTAATTTCTCCTTACCTTTGACTTCATACCCATTCTGCTATATATAAATCTCTTCATCCAAAACACCATGAAGAAAATTCATCTTCACATCTAATTGCTCTAAATGCAAATCATGTACTGCAACTAAACTCAATACAATATGAATAGAAGTCATCTTTACAACAGGAGAAAATATTTCACTAAAGTCAATACCTACTTTTTCTGTTCAAATCCCTTTACTACAAGCCTTGCCTTATACCTTTCTATCCACCCTCTTCTTCCTTGATCCTATAAACCCACTTGTTCTTGCAATGTCCTCTTACCTACTGGTAACTTAACCAAATCCCAAGTCTGGTTCTGTTCCAAGGAGTCCATCTCCTCATCCATGTCATGCTCCCACTGGACGTGGGTCTCATCCTGCATTGCTTCTTCAAAACTCTCTGGTTCACCATTATCAGTCAATAATAAATAAAATAGAGAAGGTGTAAATCTTTTTGGAGGTTTACTTACCCTTTGTGACCTTCTCATAGGAGTTTGGGGTACTGGAGGCTCATTCTGGACCTCTTGGAAATTTGTATCCAAATATGTCAGTGGCTGACACTTTGGTCACTGTAACCGAGCGTCGCTTTGCTAACCAATGCCGGTTTGGCTCTTCTCATAACCGATATTGGTTACTGGCGATCGATGTCGGTTAGGGGTCAACCGACACCTAATTCTTGTGTAATCCTATCAGTATTAATTATAAACCTGAGAGTTCATTTTCATTAACAAACTTCTCAATCAGTTCATCGTTGGGTACCAAAATTTGATCCATGTACATTCTCTTTTCATTCCATTCAATATCTTGAATCCTAAATTTTTAGATTCTCTAAATCCCAAAAACGAAATTCGAAATCACGGATCCATAACCAATGAAAGTGCATTTCTTGGATTTTGCATCCAATTTTTCCTATTTTCCTTATCAATATGTACAAAATCTTTTGAACCAAAAAATTTAAGAAAAAAATATCTACCTCTTTTTTCGGTCCAAGCTTCCTCTCGATATTTCTCCATCTAGTGAACTTAAAGGCCCACGGTTAATCAAATAAACCATGTATCAACCGCTTACGCCTAAAAATGTAAAGGCAATCCAAAATGTATTCTCATACTTCTAGCACATTTGATGATTATTATGTTCATTCTTTCGCATCACCATTCTCTGTGGTGTTCTTGGAACCATTATTTCTCTACGTATCACATTCACTGAACAATAATCATTGAAATCCTTACTACATTATTCACCACCATTTTCAGATCTAAAGCAACTTTGTAACTTTGAATTTGATTCATTCTCAACAAGGACTTTCCATCTTTTAAAAGTCTCAAAAACATCATATTTACGTTTAATACAATAAACCCATACCTTTCTTGTAGCATCATCAATGAAAGTAACATAATACTGGGATCCTCCATGAGAAGTTACCTGAAAGTGGTCCCCATACATTTGAGTGTACAAGCTCTAATTTCTACTCCTTCTTAGTTGCCCCAACTTTGAGAAATCTCACTCTCTTTTTCTTTCCAAAGACACAATGTTCACAAAAATCAAGATCTAAATCTTTCAAATCTAATAATTCACCCTTAGCCTTTAAGATATGCATTCCTTTTTGACTCATATGGCCCAAACAATTATGCCACATGCATGCATCTAAAGTAGATAATTCAGAAAAGGAATCAGTAACACGGGTAGATAAATATAACGTTCCTACCTCTTACCTCTTGCCACAACAAAAGCACCCTTGGTGACTTTCAAGAGTCATTGTGAATGTTACCATTCAACAGATTCACCTAGTTACCCCCTAGAAATAAGATTCCTCTTGAGGCTTGGCACATGCCTCACATCTTTCAATACCCAAGTATTTCCATTCTGCAATTTTAGATGAACTTCCCCTTTGAAGTAATACTACAAGGTTCATCATCATCCAAATAAATATGTCTAAAATTTCCCTGGACATAATTTCTAAAATAACCCTTATTAGGGGTTGCATGGAAAAAAGCTCTGAATCTAAAACCTATGATTGAATTCTATTATCTAAATAAATAATAAGAGAATCTCGCATTACCCTCTGCTGACAATATTTTCTTATGTACCTTTGTCTGGTTGTTGGTTCTCTTTATCCTTTGACCAACAATCTTTCTCTGTATGTCCTTTCTTTCCACAATTCCAACAATGTAATTCCTTTACCTCGGATTTAGATCTGCTATCCCTTGAATTTGATTTGCCATTACTCTTACTCTTGGATCTCTCCTTCTACCTTTGCTTTCTACATTCAAAACATTCCCAGGATGATGATTTCTTGTACTTTTCCTGCAAATTTCTTCATTCAAGATTATATCAACTGCATCATCAAACTTCAAAATATTATTAGCAAATGTTGTATTAATAATAGCCATTACCAAGTTATCCCAACTATCAGGCAAAGAACATAAGAATAAAAGTGCTTTCACTTCATCATCAAACAAAATATCAACCGATTTTAATTGATTTACAATAGATCGAAAATCATTCAAATGACTAGATGCAAATCCACCTTCACGCATCTTAGAACTAAATAGTTTCTTCATCAAATAAAATTTATTTGAAGCACCGGTTTTTCATATAGATTAACAAGAGATTTCATTAACCCTACCATAGAAGTCGCTTCTATAATATTAGAAGCCACCAGATGCTTCCATGCTCAATCTTATAGATCCCAAAGCCTTTACATCGAGAATATTCCATTCTTCATCAGTCATCTTCGTAGGTCTATATTTCTCACCCAACGGTAAATACAAATCTCTTTGATATAGATAATCCTCAATCTGCATCTTCCATAATCGATAATTTCGGTTGTCAAACTTCTCTACCTTGTATTTGTTTTTTCTTCGCCATTGTTGTAGCTACCACTCAATCAGAAAACACTCTATGAGTAAATATGTCAACACACAAAAACCCTCAAACAAATCTCTGATACCGTTGTTAGGGTTAGCACAAGGTTGTATAGATAATATATCAAATCTAAACATACATGCAATGAAAGCAGATATTCTACTAGAAGAATTATATTAAAAAGAGATATAAATCAACACCGTATTTAACGCGACTCACCTTGTGTGGGCTACGTCCACCAAGAAACAAGCCAATCTATTATCCAAATCTTTAACAAGATATACAATTGAAGATTTACAATCTTCCACACCTCTCAGATGTATAATACTTTCTTTCACTCAAGCTTTTTCTTCTTCTCCAAGAATTCTCTCTCTCATAATTATTCTCACAATAATCATCAAATTTTGCAAGTTCTTCTTAATTATTACTTCTAAACCCTAGCTTTCATGCTTATATAGGTGTATACAAACTTAGGGCACTTAGCCATGTAATTACAATCAATAGATCTACTTTAATACTAAAAATAGATCTAATTCCCGAGAGTTAAATAAAACACTCCCACATAGGTAACCAATGTCAGTTATCCCTAACCAATGTTAGTTCCTCCTTGCCTAACCGATACCGATCATAGGTGACCGATGTCGTTCCCTCCATAACCAATGTCGATTACTGTATTTTCTAGCAAGTTTCATATTGCATGCTAATCCGAAGTAATTGAGCTCCGCAACTCAACATTAGGGTTTTCGGTTTTCAGAGATTTGAATGTTCAATTGTGCACTTTTTTCAGGTTTTAGAGATTTAGAAATTTTGGTTTAGGAGGTTTCTAATTTTAGGATTATCACTTTTCAAGATTTTGGTACTTGTCGCAGTTCAAGACAAGTTTCAACCTCTAAAAATCAAAACGAATGTCCTTCAAGGTTCTTTATTCTCATTTTGTCAAGTTTGGTGTGTGACTTGACAACATCCTGGCCTTTTGAGGCTCAATTCCCAACACATCTGACGAATCCAAAGGGTAGAACTTAGTGGTGGTACAACAACATAGGTTTCCTGAGTACATGAGAAGAATTTGAACTAGGTATGAAACTAGAGAAGAAGGAATATTTTTATACCTGCAATTATCTCACGATGAAGGAAGGAGAGGAAGAAGACCACAAAGATCACCATCTCCACCTAATAGGACTTTGTCTACACCTCCACCTGGTAGACCCTTCATTCAGTCAACTAGGGTCCTCAGACCAATCATAATGGCTCATCAAGCACCACCAAATCCTTTTGTCAACTTCACAGGAAGTAGTCCACTTGCCCTCAATGCTCAAAATAAAATCCCCATCGCAACATTAAAAAACATTCCCTACTTCACGGGAGAAAATCATACAACCCCTATTGACCACATCCAAGACATCACAAATGTTTGTGCAATTCATGAAATTAATGAAATGGATGTTGTAGTCAAGTTATTGGCATCCTCTTTCAAGGGTAAGGCTTTGCAATGGTTTAGGAGCCTAATAACGAGATCTATTCAAAATTGGGACCAGTTGTGCACATCCCTCTGCAATCAATTCAGAGAAAGGGTAGACAATTTGTCTTTATTGGAACAATTGACAATAATCAAGAGAGCTCCAACTGAGTAGATGGTGGATTTCAATTTCCGCTTCTAAAGGACATAGGACATGATCCCAGTGGCCATGGGACTAGCTTCCCAAGGTGCATTCCTCTATTTCTTAAAGGCTCTAAATTCAAACATAGCTATGATGATATAGTCAATGGGAGGAACAACACTACCAGGAGCTTACAACATAGCTATCAGGGTAGAAAACTGTTTGATTCAAGTAGGAAAGCTTGCACATCCGCCACTTATACCTCTATTTCCAAAAATGGGAACTCCTATAACTAGTCAAACACCCAAATTAAATCCCATTCTAGCCCCTAGGAACTAAAGCAATAATGAGGCTTACACTTTTTCAATACTTCCAAAGAGCTTCAGGAGGTCATGAGGCAACTGCAGAACCTAGGGAATGAGCTAGTGACTATTAAGAGGTAACAAGCTCAAAGTTCTAGGCCATATCTACCTCAATCTCTAGTAAATAGGCCTCCTTTTTAGTTAAATAGGCCACTAGTTCAGGTTATAAATCAAAACCCAAACCAAGGACAATCTCAAGTTGCCAGGCCATTCCGACCATATGATCCAAGTGTAGCCTCGACATCAAGGGCCTTGGTTCTAACTCAAAACAACATTACATAAGAGTATGAGTGGTGATTTCCATGTAATCTATCTCATAATCAATCAACATGCTTCAATGGTGCATTGAATTACGCTCTAATGGTGTAGACCATCTGTGTGTCTTAGAGCCAATCGAAGGGGAAAATCAGCAACAAGAAACTCAACAAGAGGCACCTCCAACTAAAACCACTTTGGTAAATTGGAAAACAAAGGACTTTAGTGAGTCAATCAACCTCCTTTCTAGGGTGTAAGCTGCTAATGCATGATCAAAGAAGAGGAACATTGAAGAAGGGCATACATCTAGTCGATTGTTTTTAAACCTCACTGTCACCCCACAAGGAGTTAGCAATATCAAAGCAGCCCTAAACCCATGCAAAGCCGACCCAAGGCACCTATTGCAACAACACACGTGCCCACTCGGGTGTCGAGAAAATATTGTGCCAAGTAAGGGGCAACAAAAAGATAATCCATCTCCTTTCAACATCATAGATCAAATGAAGAAAACACATGTGAGCATTTCCATGGTTGTCATTGATGATTCCGAGGACAACGAGATTTGTTGCAAAGAACAACGACCAATTAGTCTTCCTCGAATGGATCAAACCAAATACGGGGAGAAAGTTCTTACTAATGTTGAGAAATAAGAAGGATTCAACCAAGAAAAATTTAAAGCCTCCACCATCTCTACGTGTCACCAATAATTAGGAATCACTTGGTGCACAATTGTATGATGATTCTAGGGCAAATAATTTAGTAACGCCAAAGTAGATAGCTGATCAACTAGGACTACACTATGATCTAGTCTCTAGAGGAGTGGTGCAACTAGATGGGACAATAGTGGGAATGGTTGGGATTATCAAAGGATTAAGCCTCACACTGCATGCTTGCCCAAATGTCACTGTTTTGTAAGATGTATATGTAATTGACTTGCCTCCGCTTTTTCCTTATGCTTGTCAAGGGACTTCACGACTAAAATTGGCGGATACCTATTTGAACATCGGTCACATATGATTTTTAGAATGAGATATGGAACAAAGACTACAATCCGATCCGAACCAATTGTAAACTTTCACATTGAACCCATGTGCCAAGTCCAATCAACGCAAAACTACTTGGCCTTTCATCAAGAAGAGTGTTCAAATGATCCGTAAACAGTACTAAGGTTGAGGGAATTTTGGACCTGACATTGGATGATTGGGAATAAAAAATACATGCTTTTGATCCATACAGGAAATGGAAGAATCTTAATTGTGAGTATATTGTGTACATGAAGAAGATACTCTCATCCCCAACATCACCAAATCGAAAGAAAAATATGACGACTAAACTTAACAACTATTTTTCAATGGTTCAAGAAGAAGACTATGTGTTGGAGGAGGTGCAATGTTGGTCTAACTATAGAACATCAAGTATTATGCAACTAGTTCGCTTGTTCAAACAACACAATTGGATACGAAGCTCTAATCCATAGATTTCATTGGGCAGGAAAAGATGTATCAAAATTTTGCAGTGTTCGAGAGACAATGAGCTGATCGTGAACCAAGTCAAGGGATATCATGCCACCAAGAATGATCTTCTAAAGAGCTATAAGAATGGGTATGGGACCTGTGGAAGACTTTGAAGCATTCAACGTCGAATCCATACCTAGAAAGAGGAATGAAGTGCTGCAGACAAACTTGCGGCAATTGGGGCAAGATTTGATGTCATTGATAAGTATCAAGAGGGATATAACATAGTCCTATATCAAGGTAGTGTAAGGCTAGCATTTCCAGATAATAATACTAGCCGGCAATTGTTCGAGAGTGACCAAAAGATCATCAATTTCATGCAAGAAGAGGTTGAGTTCTTAACTAGGAATCAGGATAAATTAGAGCATTAAGACGATGATCACGTAAGGTAAATGCAGAAAAACAAGATCCCAAAAGGATTAGTAACACTGGAGTCAATATTCAATCCTAACGACCAATTCTGGAAAGAGAAATCAAATATTCAGGTCAAAGGAGAGGATTTGGAACCCATTTCAGTTGGAGAAGGTAAAACACTCCAAATTGGCAAAGTAAGCACTCAACAAGAAAAATATGATTTCATACAACTTTTCAAGACTTCCAAAGCGTCTTTACATGGAGTTATGAGGACTTGAAGGGTTATAATCCAAATTTGGCACAACATACAATTGAATTGGATCCAGATGTTAAGCCTATCAGGTAGAAGCAAAGACCAATCAACCCTCACATTGAGCCTCTCATGAAAAGGAGCTGAATAAGTTGATAGAGGCAAGCATTATTTTTCGATCAAGCACTCAAGTTGGGTTGTGAATCTAGTTCGATCGGGAAGAGAAATGGAGAAATCAAGTTATGTATGGAATTTCAAGACTGAACAAGACATCTCTCAAAGACAACTACCCATTTCCTTCAATTGAGCAAATCTTGAAAGTGGTAGCCAATTTGGAAAGATTCTCTCTCCTAGATGGATACTCAAAGCTATAATCGAGAAGGTGGTGAAATAATATGATCAATTCAAAACAACTTTCACCACTAAATGGGGCACCTATGCCTAAAGTAAAATGCCATTCAGGTTGTCAAACGTTGGAGCAACATTTCAACGAGCAATGGACATGGCATTCAATGGGTTTATAAACATGATAGTTCTTATGTACTTAGATGACATCACTATGTTTTCTAAGAGTGCGAGAAAGTCACCTCTTTCATATCGACGGGTGTTTCAAAGGTGCGGGGAGGTTCAGAGTGTCCCTAAACCGAAAAAATGCATATTTCTAGCTCATGACAAGAAGCTCTTAGGCCACATTGTGTCTAAGGAAGGATTAACAATTGATCTAGAGGGGTTGAAGCAATTCAAGCATTGTCATTCTAAGTCATAAGAAGGCTCTCTAAAGCTTCTTGGGGAGAATCAACTTTGTTCACGAGTGTTTGTACTAGATTTTACCACTCTTGTCAAGCCAATAACACTAATGTTGAAAAAGAGCACAACATTTAAGTGGACAACAGAGGGCAAGGAAAGTTTTGAAGCTATCAAGGATGCTATATCTCAAGCTCTAACTCTCATCAATCCAGAATTTTCTAAGGACTTCATGCTCTATGCCTTCGGAGGTTCAGACACAATTTCCAAAATCCTGTAACCAAACTAAGAAGGATTGGAACAACCAATTTCCTTCTTTGGTCAAGGTTTAGAAGACTACAAATTTAGGTACTCCTTAATTGAGAATCATGACCTCACGGTTATCGGGAGTTTGAAGAAATTCAAGCACCTAGTTTCAAACAACAAGATTCAACTACCGGTGTACCATGCAAGAGTCAAAGAGTTCCTCTTGAACAAGGACTTGAATGAGAAATGAGTAGGGTGGATCAATCTTGTCATGGAATACGACATTGAGATCAAGGTCACTAAACTAGCCCGTGGAAAGGGACCTGTGTGAGCAACTAGCCTTAAGTCAACATGTTGAAGTAGGTGATGGAAAGAAATTGTTTTGGTGTTGCGTAATAATCGGGAACAAAAAAATGATAATGTGCCTACTTCTTGTTGGACTTAGGACATGATACATTTCCTAGAAATAGGTCTATGCCCTCCAAAAATAAGCAAAGCAAAGAGGAGATATTTCAGACTCCAAGCCATTCCATACATGCTTTTCAATGGTGTTTTGTTCAAGAAAGACATAAATAGAGTCCTATTGAGTTGCACTCAAACCAATCAAGTGGAAAAGGTGTTACATGAGTTTCACAATGGAGAGGTTGGAGGTCATTTTTCTCCATGGGTAAAAACTCTCAAAATAATGAAGGTGGGTTATTATTGGCCCACAATGTTTAGTGACTACTACACTTGGATCAAGAAGTGTAAAAATGTGTATTCTTCATAGGTAAAGAGAGGTTAACAACACTTCCATTGTAGACCAATTTCAGTTGAAAAACCATTCATGCAATGGGGATTGGACTTCATCGGGGTCATCAATCCAAATTCAAGCCAAGGTCACAAGTGGATTCTAATGGCAAAAATTATTTCACCAAATGGACAGAGGTGGTAGACTCAAGGAAACAAATGAGTCTAACATACTATACTTCTATGAGGGTATAGTGACAAGGTTTGAAGTTCCAACCAATATCATATTAGATAATGCTTTAGAATTCGATCTAAAACTGAGGGGTTTCAGACTTAAGGAACAAATTAACAATTGTGCCAGATGAATTGAAAAACAACTATCTCTGAAAAGAGATGTAAATTACTCAAAGACTTCAAATACATCAGTTATCTCTACAGGAGATGTCTATCCCTTTTCGGGTTACATATGCATTTATAATAATTTTAGAAATATGAAAGGGCACCTAGAGGAATGTGGAAGGTCACTCGGTCTTGAGGGAGATGAGGTGTTTCATCTTCCAAGACTTACATGTGCACTAATTTTGTGAAACATACTATTTTTAGACAACACTACAAAAATCACAATTTGGGCCCCTTAAACATGGATTTCGGGGGTCAAACGTTTCCAAACAAATTTTTGCACCTTTTCATCACATTCTACACATTCCAAGCTTTCTGTTTCCTTTTGAATGGAGTCAATCAGAGCTACGGTGCAAAAGTTATGGTCTCTAGAAGTTGCGCCACTATAATTGCTACCTGGATCATTCCTCCCTCCTTCAGAAGCAATGGTCCCCATTGCATTAAGATGCCCCATCAAATGTGGAAATTGCTTCTTTACTTGGTATGCAGTGAGCCACTCACCTTGGTGATCGAGATTCCTTTCTTTATCGGATGATAAAGTAGAATAGGTTGTCCTCTCTGGTGGTCTTAGTCAAATTGTCCACAATCGATCTTCTTGATTAGGGAAAGACTTTCTTTGGATTGAGCTTGGAGATGTCCAATTGTTTCGCTTATGATTGAAGTATCCAACAAAGGTGGATGATATGGCTTGAGGAGGTCCACATTGAAGATGGGGCAGGATCAAGGTATGGTGGAAGATTCAACTCGAAAGCATTTTCCCCTACTTGCTTAGTGAGAGTGTAAGGACCATACCAGAGAGGTCGAATCTTTCTGTGTGGACCTGCAAGTCGTTCCTTCTGAAGCCGCAACCAAAACTTATCACCAACTTGGAAATGATGTGGAACCCTATGTTTATCATGGTGATTCTTATACTTTTTATTCATTTTTTGTAAAATGTCATGGACCTGGTGTTGAATGTGTTGGATCTGTTCAACAAACCTTGTCACCTTTTCTGCTTCACTTTTTCCATGAGGTGTGAATTCCATGGTAGGAATTGGGATGCATACATCGATGGGAGCCATAGGTTGGAATCCGTAACAAGCTTGAAATGGACTGTGTTTAGTGGAGCTATGCAGGGCTCGATTGTATCCATGTTGTATGTATGGCAGGGCCTCGTCCCATGTGCGGGAGTACTTAGAGTGGTACATACGAAGCATGTGAACAATTAGGTGATTCAACACTGCTTTTCCCATCGGTCACATGGGTGAAAGGATGTGGACTTCATCAACTTTGTATCTAGCATTCCCCATAAGGTGGACTAGAAGATGCTCAAGAACCTGCTATCCCTATAAAAAACAATAGACTTGGGAAGCCCAAAGTTGATCCATACATGACTGAAATAAAGTTTAGAAGTATCTTCAGCAGAAATATTTTTCTTACAGGAAACCATTACAGCCATTTTAGAAAATTGATCAACTACAACAAAAAAACCATCATTCCCATGTTTCGAAGTTGGCAAACCTGAGAGGAAGTCCATCGAGACAGATGCCCAAGGCTTGGTTGGTTCTGGAAATGGTGTGTACAATCCTTATTTCTTGTTAGTTGGCTTAAGAATTGCACAAGGAGTGCAAGACTTAATATACTTCACCACATCAGTCCTTAGATTAGGCCAGTAGAAATGCTTCTAAAGTACTGCCAATGTCTTGTCCACACCAAAGTGCCTTGTGGTCCTGCTGAAGTGTGCTTCCCAGATCATCTTCTATTGTTCACTTGCTGGAACACTGATGTGTCCCATATGGTAGAGGAGATTATCTTGTAGATAGAAATCAGAGACATGTTTTCCTTCACGGAGGGCCTGATATGTGTCTGAAAACTCAAGGTCCTTCTCATACAAATTGCACCAACTTGAAGTCTCATGTCCACAGAGATCAAGAATAGTTGTGAGGGCTGCAATTGGAGGGTGGCTTAGGCAATTTGTTGCTGAATTGGCACTTCCTTCTTATGCTTTATTATCAGGTGAAACTGTTGTAGGTATGTGGCCCATTTCTAGTGTCTCTCATTCCTCAACTTGCTCTGTGTCTGAAGGAACTCCAAAGGCCTATGGTCAGTGTGGATTACTGTCTCCTTCCCTAGAATGTAGTGTTTCCATTGCTTACATGCCTGGACAATGGCATAAAGCTCCTTTTCATATGTTGGGTACTTCCTGACCGTGTCATTAAATTTTTCACTATGGTATGCAATGGGGTGGCCATGTTGCATGATAACAACTCCCAAGGCATACTCGGATGCGTCTGTCATCATTTCAAATGGATGATGTAGATCGGGAAGGGAAAGGACAAGGGTGAGCATAACCTATCTTTCACCCTTCAAATGCTTTTGTTGTGCTTCACCCATTGAAATTTAGCCTTGTTCCCTCCTTTAGTCCCCGATTGAGTGCCCAAAATATGTGAGAAACGCAAGACAAACCGGCGATAGAAATTGGCAAGACCCAGGAAGCTATGAAGCTCTCAGAAGATTCTTTGGGGTATGCCACCTCCTAATAACCTAAATTTTCTCTAGGTTGACATGGAATCCTTCCGCATGCATGATGTAACCCAAGTGCACTGGACCTTTGTCATCCCAAATGTGCACTTATCTAGATTTGCATATAGTTTGTGCTTCCTGAGGGTCTAAAGTACTTCTCGAACATGTTGTAGATGCCTCTCCTAGGTCTGGCTATAAATGAGTATATCATCTAGGTAGACCACCATGAAGGAATTGGTGTAGGGCCGTAGGATGTCATCCATCATCCGCATGAATGTTCAAGCAGTGCATTAGTTAGTCCGAAAGGCATGACCAACCATTCGAATAGGCCTTCACGAGACTTAAATGCAGTTTTCCAAACATCGGTGGGCTCGATAGGGATTTGGTGATAGCCAGATTTGAGATCAATTTTGGTGAAAATTTTTGCACCGCGGAGCTGGTCCAAAGCAAATCATCAATCCTTGGGAGGGGGTAGCGATTCTTCACAGTGATTTTGTTCAAAGCCCGATAGTCAATGTAAAGTCTCCATGTTCCATCCTTCTTTGGTGCCAAGACAACTGGAATTCCACAGGGTGAAGAGCTTGGCCTAATATGTCCCTTTTGAATCAATTCCTAGAGCTGCCTCTTGATCTCCTCATTTTCAAGGACTGACCTGCGGTACACAGGGCTATTGGGTAAAGGAGACCCCGGGACCAAATCAATAACATGTTTTACCTGACACTGAAATGGCACTCCTTTAGGTGTCTGGAATAGATCATCATACTTGGTTATGATTTGGTTGAGTTGCTTCTATTATCGCATTGAGTGCATGTTCATGGAGCCTCAATGCAAAAATTTTGTTTGTAGGTTTTGCCCTGATCATCAAGACGACAAATTGTTTGGTTTTCTCCACTAACTTCTTACATTGTTTGGCACTGATGAGGGAGACAAATTTTGGGGGAATGACCTCAGGTATCCAATAACGTTGACTCCCAATGGTAATGGTGACCCTTCTAGGTCGTGAATCATAGATGCCATGTCTATCCCACATAAATGGTGGCCTAGAGCACATCACAAACATCTAATGGAGCAACATCACACATGACTTCATCATGAAAGGGCTTGATGGCATACGAAGTAGGCATTGTTGTGTAACTTGGAGGTATCTTCCTGGGTTTAACCACCCGATACTATATGGTTGGGGATGTGGCTTCATAGGGAGGTTCGGGCTCTTTACAACATCAACAACAATTAAATTCTTCGACTTTGACTATCAAGGATAAAATGCAAGAGCTTACCTTTTACCCAGAGTTTGGAGTGGAAAATCCTTTCCTTCTCATCCATATTCTTGACTTTTGAGGTGGCAATGATCATGTCCGGCTTCAAGCATCTATAATTTCATCCTCTTCATCCTTGACCTCGGGGTCTCGTGAATCGTTAGTGTAGAGAGTGTTGAAGAAGATGACTCGACGAGTAAGGACTTGATGGCTCAACATTCTTCCTTAGAGTGGAAATTTGTTTTGTGGAGGTCACACCACTTCCATGTCTTCTCCTTCTACATCTTATTTCCTTGTGACTCCTTCTGTTTCCAACCTTGGCCTCGGGTCTAGCCTTCTTTATCATTTTTCCCCTTGTGGGTTGGTTCTTGGCAGTCGTCCTTTTATGATTTTGTTCAATCTTGACTAAAAAATTGTATGCCTCACCAAGGATTGGAAACTGAAAGAAGTCCATGTCCTCTCGGATGCTCCATTGTAGGCCACTGTGATATTTTAGAATCCTGTGTTGTTCTGTGTCTTGAATGCCCAATATTGCAGACAAAGAATGAAATTTGTCAGTATAATCTTAAACCGACTGGTTCTTACCTTGATGGAGTTGCTGCCACCGTATGTAAAAATCATCATAGGTCCCAATAGGGTAATATTCTTCCTTTATGGCATCCATGAAATCATTCCATGTGGGTTCCTCTACGATTCCTAGGTCATCCCTTTCGAGCCCATTCTTATACACGCTCCACCAATTTTAACAAAGAAGAGACGATTTCAATAAAGAAAATGTTATCTTTTCCTTATCATAAATTGATTGATGAGAAAAATATGAGGTCAATTGGTCCATCCAGATTCTCTACCTGCATCGAATTGATCTTACCCTCAAAAATATGATTGGTGAAATTTACTTACACCTTGAATGGAGTCGGGGCACCAAAGGATCGATTTACGATGAGGAGGCATGATTTCCTACTTGTAGTTGTTGCAGAATCTGGGTGAATTGTTGTAGCATTTGATCCTTTTGCTCCCTAAGAGATTCATTCACCATATTTTTGAGAGGATCATCCGTCCTGGTGTTGTCCACCATTGGAGGTCGCCTGCAGCGAACAAGCAAGTATTTTGAAGGATCGTGTGTGGACCACCCAAGCTTTTTGTATTCCGACCTCATTCTGGGGATCATACACTCTCAAGATGACTTAGCTCTGATACCACTGATCCAAAACCGAGGGGTTTCAGAATTAAGGAATAGATTAACAATTGTGCTAGATGAATTGAAAAACAACTATCTCTGAAAAGAGATGTAAATTACTCAAAGACTTCAAATACATCAGTTATCTCTGCCAGGAGATGTCTATCCCTTTTCGGGTTACATATGCATTTATAATAATTTTAGAAATATGAAAGGGCACCTAGAGGAATGTGGAAGGTCATCGGTCTCGAGGGAGACGAGGTGTTTCATCTTCCAAGACTTACATGTGCACTAATTTTGCGAAACATACTATTTTTAGAATTTACTATTTTTAGACAACACTACAAAAATCACAATTTGGGCCCCTTAAACATGGATTTTGGGGTCAAACGTTGCTGAACTTAGTTTAGAACATTTTCATCACATTCTACACATTCCAATATTTCCGTTTCCTTTTGAATGGAGTCAATCGGAGCTACGGTGCAAAAGTTATGGTCTTTGGAAGTTGCGCCACTATAATTGCTGCCTGGATCATTCCTCCCTCATTCAGAAGCAATGGTCCCCATTGCATTAAGATGCCCCATCAAATGTGGAAATTGCTTCTTTACCTGGTATGTAGTGAGCCACTCACCTTGGTGACTAAGATTTCCTTTCTTTATCACATGATAGAGTTGAATAGGTTGTCCTCTGGTGGTCTTAGTCAAATTGTCCACAATCTGATCTTCTTCAATTGGGGAAAGACTTGTTGGATTGAGCTCAGAGATGTCCAATTGTTTTGCTATGATTGAAGTATCCAAAAAGGTGGATGATATGGCTTGAGGAGGTCCACATTGAAGATGGGGTGCAAACCAAGGTAGGGTGGAAGATTCAACTCAAAGCATTTTCCCTACTTGCTTAGTGAGAGTGTAAGGACCATACCAGAGAGGTCAAATCTTTCTATGTGGACCTGCAAGCCATTCCTTCTGAAGCCACAACCAAACCTTATCACCAACCTAGAAATGATGTGGAACCCTATGTTTATCATGGCAATTCTTATACTTTTTATTCATTTTCTTACGTAAAATGTCATGGACTCGGTGTCGAATGTGCTTTGGATCGTTCAACAAACCTTATCACCTTTTCTGCTTCACTTTTTCCATGAGGTGTGAATTGGGATGCATCGACGGGAGCCATAGGTTGGAATCCGTAACAAGATTGAAATGGACTATGTTTATTGGAGCTATGCAGGGCTCGATTGTATCATGTTGTATCTATGGCGGGGCCTCGTTCCATGTACAGGAGTGCTTGGAGTGGTACATACGAAGCATGTGAACAATTAGGCGATTCACCACTTTTGTTTGCCCATCAGTTTGTGGGTGAAAGGATGTGGACTTCATCAACTTTGTATCTAGCATTCCCCATAAGGTGGACTAGAAGATGCTCAAGAACCTACTATCCCTATAAAAACAATAGACTTGGGAAGCCCAAAGTTGATCCATACATGACTGAAATAAAGTTTAGCGAGATCTTCAAAGCAGTAAATATTTTTCTTAAGGTGAAACCATTACACCCATTTTAGAAAATTGATCAACTACAACAAAAACACCATCATTCCCATGTTTCAAGTTGGCAAACCTGAGAGGAAGTCCATCGAGACAGATGCCCAAGGCTTGGTTGGTTCTGGAAATGGTCTCATACAATCTGTTTCTTGTTAGTTGGCTTAGAAATTACACAAGGAGTGCATGACTTAATATATTTCACCACATTAGTCCTTAGATTAGGCCAAGTAGAAATGCTTCTAAAGTACGCCAATGTCTTGTCCACGCCAAAGTGCCTTGTGGTCTTGTTGAAGTGTGCTTCCCAGATCATCTTCTGTTGTTCACTTGCTGGAACATAGATGTGTCCCATATGGTAGAGGATATTATCTTGTAGATAGAAATCAGAGACATGTTTTCCTTCACGGAGGGCCTGATATGTGTCTGAAAACTCAGGGTCCTTCTCATACAAATTGCACCAACTTGAAGTCTCATGTCCACAGAGATCAAGAATAGTTGTGAGGGCTGCAATTGGAGGGCGGATTAGGAAATCTATTGCTGAATTGGAACTTCCCTTCTTATGCTTTATTATCAGGTGAAATTGTTGTAGGTATGTGGCCCATTTCTAGTGTCTCTCATTCCTCAACTTTTCTATGTCTGAAGGAACTCCAAAGGCCTATGGTTAGTGTGGATTACTGTCTCCTTCCCGTAATGTAGTGTTTCCATTGCTTACATGCCTGGACAATGGCATAAAGCTCCTTGTCATATGTTGGGTACTTCCTGACTGTGTCATTGAATGTTTCACTATGGTATGCAACATGGTGGCCATGTTGCATGATAACAACTCCCAAGGCATACTCAGATGCGTCTGTCATCAGTTCGAATGGATGATGTAGATCAAGAAGGGAAAGGATAGGGGCTGAGCATAACCTTTCTTTCAGCCCTTCAAACGCTTTCTACTATGCTTCCCCCCATTGGAATTTAGCCTTGTTCCCTCCTTTAGTCACCTGATTGAGTGCCCAGGAAATATGTGAGAAACCCAAGACAAACCGGCGATAGAAATTGGCAAGGCCTAGGAAGCTACGAAGCTCTGTAAGATTATTTGGGGTAGGCCACCTTTGAATAACCTAAATTTTCTCTGGGTCGACATGGACTCCTTCCTCATCCACAACGTAACCCAAGTATTGGACCTTTGTCATCCCAAATGTGCACTTATCTAGATTTGCATACAGCCTATGCTTCCTGAGGGTCTGAAGTACTTCTCAAACATGTTGCAGATGCCTCTCCCAGGTCTGGCTATAAATGAGTATATCATCTAGGTAGACCACCATGAAGGAATTGGTGTAGGGCCACAGGATGTCATCCATCATCCGCATGAATGTTGCAGGTGCATTAGTTAGTCCGAAAGGCATGACCAACAATTCGAATAGGCCTTCACGAGACTTAAATGTAGTTTTCAAAACATCGGTGGGCTCAATAGGGATCTGGTGATAGCTAGATTTGAGATCAATTTTGGTGAAAAATTTTACACCACAGAGCTGGTCTAACAAATCATCAATCCTTGGGAGGGGTAGCGATTCTTCACAATGATTTTGTTCAAAGCCCGATAGTCAATGCAAAGTCTCCATGTTCCATCCTTATTTAGCGCCAAGACAACTAGACTTCCACAGGGTGAAGAGCTTGGCCTAATATGTCCCTTTTGAATCAATTCCTGGAGCTGCCTCTTGATCTCCTCATTTTCAAGGACCGACTGTGGTACACATGTGGTCATGGGTAAAGGAAACCCGGGACCAAATCAATAACATGTTTTACCTGACACTGAAATGAAACTCCTTTAGGTGTCTAGAATAGATCATCATACTCGGTTATTATTTGGTTGAGCTACTTTTGTTGATGCATTGAGTGCATGTTCATGGAGGCTGCAAAAATTTTGTTTGTAGGTTTTGGCATGATCATCGAGACGACAAACTGTTTGGTTTTCTCCACTAACTTCTTACATTGTTTGGCTGATGAGGGAGATAGATTTTGGGGGAATGACCTCAGGTATCCGATAACGTTGAATCCCAATGGTAATGGTGACCCTTCTAGGTCGTGACTCATAGATGCCATGTCTATCCCACATAAATGGCTGGCCTAGGAGCACATCACAAACATCTAATGGAGCAACATCACACATGAATTCATCATGGAAGGGCTTGATGGCATACGGAAGGAGGCATTGTTGTGTGACTTGGAGGTCTCTTCCTGGGTTTAACCACCCGATACTATATGGCTGGGGATGTGGTTTCATAGGGAGGTTCAGGCTCTTTACAACATCAACATAAATTAAATTCTTCTGACTTCCACTATCAAGGATAAAATGCAGTGGCTTACCTTTTACCCAGAGCTTGGAGTGGAAGAGCCTTTCCTTCTCATCCATATTCTTGACTTTTGAGGTGGCAATGATCACATTTGGCTCAACATCTATAATTTCATCCTCTTCATCCTTGACCTCGGGGTTTGTAACTGCTAGTGCAGAGAATGTTGAAGAAGATGACTCGGTGAGTAAGGACTTGATGGCTTGACATTCTTCCTTGGAGTGGCGATTTATTTTGTGGAGGTCACACCACTTCCATGTCTTCTCCTTCTGCATCTTATTTCCTTGTGACTCCTTCTATTTCCAACCTTGGCCTTGGGTCTGGCCTTCTTTATCATTTCCCCGCTCACGGGTTGGTTCTAGACAGTCCTCCTTTTATGATTTTGTTTAATATTTACTGAAATTTTTTTATGCCTCGCCAAGGGTTTGAAATTTAAATAAGTCCATGTCCTCTTGAATGCTCCATTGTAGGCCACTGTGATATTTTAGAATCCTATGTTGTTCTGTGTCTTGAATGCCCAATCTTGCAGATAGAGAATGGAATTTGTTAGTATAATCTTGAACCGACTGGTCCTTACCTTGACGAAGTTCTTGCCACTTTATGTACAAATTATCATAGGCCCAACAGGTAATATTCTTCCTTTATGGCATCCATGAAATCATTCCATGTGGGTTCCTCTCGTGATTCCTAGGTCATCCCTTTCAAGCCCATTCTTATACATGCACCACCAATTTTTAACAGCAAGAAGAGACAATTTCAATAGAGAAAATGTTATGTTTTCCTTATCAGTAAAATTGATTTACGAAAAATATGAGGTCAATTGGTCTAACCAGCTTCTCTCTTTGCATCGAATTGATCTTACCCTCAAAAATAGGAATGTCAAAATTTACTTGCACCTTGAATGGAGTTGGGGCACCAAAGGACTGATTTGAGATGAGGAGGCATGATTTCCTACTTTTAGTCGTTGTAGAATCTATGTGAATTATTGTAGCATCTGATCCTTTTGCTCCCTAAGAGATTCATTCACCATATTTTTGAGAGGATCATCCATCCTGGTGTTGTCCGCCATTGGAGGTCACCTGCAGCGAACATGCAAGTATTCTGAAGGATCGTGTGTGGACCACCCAAGATTTTTGTATTCCGACCTCATTATGGGGATCATACACTCTCAAGACGACTTAGCTCTAATACCATTGATCCAAAAGTTATGGTCTTTGGAAGTTGTGCCACTATAATTACCGCTGGATCACATTCCTCGGCAAAAAGGTCACAAAATGGGGTATCGGGAACAAAATCTATTTGAGCACCTCTTCAAGTAGAGTCCACAAACAAGAATTTTCTAAAGATGATCGTAAGGGCTCTGGATGAAAACCAGAGAACAATGCATACCAAGCTCCAATCAGCTTTGTGGGTTGGAAGGATAACACCTAAGAGGTCAACAAAAACTCTCCACAAGCTAGTCTATGGGAAGGAAGCGGTGTTGCCCATATCACTGGAGTTACCCGCATTGGAGCTCATGAAACAACCTTGAATCTGCATCGAGAATTTAAGCCTATGTAAGCTAGGTATGTGGAGTTTATGGAGCTGGAAGAAATAAGATAATATGTAATGTAAACCATCGAGAAGGATCAGGCCTTAGTCAAGAGGTCATTTGACAAGAAAGCTAAAGCAAGGACCTTCAGGAGGGGGACCTAGTTTTGAAATGGGATGCAGATCGGGAAAAATAGGAAGGCATTCCAAGTTCGATGCCATTTGAAGTGGCCCCTACATGGTCACATGATGTAAGAATAGCAATGCCTTCCAACCTGTCTACTTTGGAGGGAGAGGAACTTCCAATTTTGTTAACAAAATCTATCTTAAAAAATCGCTACTCGAAGGGAAAAGTCTCACCCTTGTATATATTATTTTAGGACTTTAAATTCCTCTAAGTGCATATGCACATTGTCTTGTTGTAGATTAGGTTTTAATTTCCCTAAGTGCCTTTGGCATAGGTTTTATTGCTCCTAAGTTGTATCATTGTGAATTTAAGTGTGTCTCTCAAAATGAATGTTGTAAAAAAGAAGTTCATAATTGTAAGAAACAATTGTAGACTTCAAAAGAAAAAAATGTAGAGCAACTAAAATCAAGATTAAGGACAAATTTGATAAGTTTATTCTTTGAGTCCTTGAGATCAATCATAGGTGAACTTCTAAGTGCCTCTCGCCAAATCGAGAGTAGCCTCCAAAGAACATGTCATAATTGGAAATTTTCAGAAGAAAGAGAAAATCAAATTTAATAGAGTTCTATGATGTCTTAACTCTAAGGATGTCTTATTCAAAACTCTATTGCATGCAATACATGCCAAGCAATCATTGGTTGTGTGCTTTGTACTTGGCATAATTAGGTTTTGGGAGAGTTTACTCTAGTCTCGCAGAACATGGTTGTAGAGGGAAACATGTGAAGATCCCAAGTTTAGACAATTTTCTACTCTCACAAATTTTAACTTCAAGATTTTCTTATGAAAGTTGAGAGTGCAAACAATGAGACAGTCTAGGGTTAGCATTTCAAGCAACTTTGGGTGTAAAATCAATAGGTTCGTGGATTAGTTTGCGGTATATAATGACTCGTGCCCAATGAATATGTCAAGGCTATTGGTACATAACATCTACTAGGCGAGATGTCCCTACGAGTCGCCAAATTGTTATCCAATTTTCCCCTTAGGCCAAAATGGACAACATGAGAGAAATTGAGCCAAGCACTAGAAAGGAGATCATGAATGCAACTCGGGGTCTCAAAGGAAATTTCATGGCCTATGAAGCATCTACGGGCATCCATGAAACATTCAAAGCTAAAGATGACCATTCAGGGTCATTCCAAACTCATAGCTCCATTACAGGTGAAAACTACCTTTGGTCCTGAAAATAACCAAAATGGCCCATGACATGGAGATATGACGTTTCAAGTTTAAGGCACTCATTTCCCTTCCTTAGTCGAGAAATCCAAAAATCCCCTTAAAAATGAAAAAAATACGATAAAAATCCCTATAAGGGCTTGTAAGGGATCGAGCTCAAAATATCTTGGTGAGTTACTTGGTAAGCTCACACCTTGCAAAAAGGGGCGAGTTGAAGTTTGGCTCGGGTGAGCCACCTCCCACATGAACCAAGTCATGTAGACATAGAACGAGCCAAATTGGCTATACATCGACACATGGTAAGTTCCTTGTGGTTGGGATTGATAGATGAAGTGGCACAAGGAGACCATGGGGGCCTAGGGCTAGGATCTCGAGATGCATTTCATGGTGAGTGGGGTGAAGGATGAGGGCTGAGCTCCTCGAGATCGGCTAAGGAAAATGCATCGCGAGGATGATGTTGTGAATGAGGGTCAGCTTGACGCATCAAAAGTGACCCAGGATCGCGTGATGCATTTATGGAAGGCTCGGTCGAGTGAGCGAAACATCGAGGATTGAAATGAAGTGCAAGTCGGCTCAACGCAACGAAACATGGTCAAATTAGCTCGAAATGATAGAGATGAAGGAAGGCCCAAGGTTTTGAGCTTGGCATGTGCAGAGGCCTAGTCACAAGATTGGAGCTCGCTCAAGCTCAAGATCGAGTCGTTGGAGGAAGTTGGAAAGAAAGCTCGGTTGGACCGAGAATGCAGAGAAGACAACTCAAGAAAGTGACCAACTAAGGATTTTAAGTGGAGCCCAAAGTCCGATGACTTCAAACTTCAGAAATGTGGGCATTTGGGGGTTGGTGAGGAGGCATTTCAGAAATAGACGAGCGAGTAACTCCAAAGTCAGCAAAGCGTAATATCTCAAGACACTGGATTTTAAATTCCAAACTCGGCAAGTCAATTTTGGGGTCCACGGTGATGTGACGTTGGATTTCGAGTGTGGCTCCTTTTAGAGGTTTTTTCGTGGTCGAGGAGGTGGATGTCTGAAGTGAGTGGTCGGGGAGTTCCGAACGGAGGACCACAAAGTCTAAAATTTTCAGACTTTGGGGTTTAGGTGTTCGGGAATTTTTGGGGTTGGGAGTGCGGAAAATCTCGAAATGGGCGTGGCGAGATGTCGAAGGGCTGGCCCGAAACTACAAAAATGCAAATTCCGCCCAAACAATTAAACAAGCCTACCAATTAACATTGGTCACCGAGCCAAATCATGTTAGGAGGTAGGTGAAGTGGGGAGTTAACGCCATGTTATGGGCGGTTAGGCGTGTAAAAAATCCGTTGCATTGAATGTATAGCTCGGTGGGTAAAAAAAACAACTTGATGTATTTGAGGATCCCTCAAAACCATGACCAAACTTCAAACCCTCATAACTCCTACATTTTTAACCATTTTTACAAAATTGTAGTCGATGGAAAGCTATTTTCAAGCTCTACAACATGGAGTGGCCTGAGAAAGGAAATTAATGAGGTAGGTGGAGAAAAAAATCATGATGAGGATACAAGAGCTAGGAGACTAGACCCATGTGCAATCAGGGCCAATTTCTTCTTGTGCGCAAGGTAATGCCATTAATGGAGAAGAGATTTACGAGATCTTCAAGCACTCATTAAAAGATCTATGATGATTTTGGAACAATTTTGTGTTTTTCTTCTCTCTCCCCTCTCTTCAAATCTTCCTCTATAAATTGTAAGGAGGGGCACATTTCAAAAGGTTGGATGTTTTTCCTTTGCCCTCCCTTCTTTCTTGTCCATGAGAAAATTGTGGAGATTCAAGCCTCCCACTAAAAACTATAAATGCAATTTTATGCCTTTTGGCCCTCTTGTAATGCACTGTATCAACTTGTGAAGCAATAAAACAAATCTATGGATTATTCTAAACCCTCTTTTGTGTTATTGTCTCTTATCTGATCTCTCATTACATCTCAAGGTTATTTGTGCATGGTTTGATTATTATTACAAATATCAATGGATTGTGTTTACTGGTAGATGGGTTGCAATAAGTGTATTTTGACCTGTGGTGTTAAATTACCCTCTTCAAATTTTCTTGTTTCATCTCCATGCAAGTGCAAATATTCAACATTCCTTATTGGTGCATCACCTCCAGTTAGAATAGGTTTACTTTTCTTGTAATCCTTCTTTCCCCGTCCCCTTGGAAAAAATTAGGTAGGATTAGAATAGTTTCTCTGCAATTGGGTGTGTGGTGTCTAGATTTAGGAATAGGAACTAACCTTTCTTTAGAGAGATTTCCTGATTCGCAAAGTCCCATACTTTGGGAACAACTCCATGTTGTGCAATCACATCGAATGCACTATCTCACAACCGGTCCATTTGGGGATGCCGTGATTTTGTATGAACATATAAAAAATATATCTAATAATAATTTTGTTAATACCTTAAGTATGCTCAAGGATTCATTGTTTATTATATTTTGATCTTAGGAAACTGATGATAGTTGTTATGTTTAAAATAGGAAAACACATCTTGTAAAAGTAAGAGTAGGTAAAAATTAAGTACGTGCTAGTAAAATTGTATGGAAGTGCGGACTTGGGTTGGCTACAGCATGAAAAAAATAAAATTGGTTGTCCATGTGAAGTGTGAGGAATATGGCAGAATGGTTAGACCAAAAGTATACATGTCTTTGAAATATTTGGTTGTAGGTATTGCAATTTGACCATACGTGGTCGATGTGTTTTTTAGTGAATGGATTTTCTTTGTGATGCAAAAATGAAAGTTGTATCTAGACATGTGTTGATTTAAAAGGTTTTTGGCATTATTACGTTTTTACATATCAATATTGAAGTCTCTAAATATGTATGTGGAATGATTTTTGAGATGAGCTTGACTATGTTTGATCGATAACTGCAAGAATATTTTCTAGTCGTTGCATTTGGGGTTGCATAGAGATTTATAATTGTCAATTGTGTGTTATGAACCTTAACAACAACAAGTAATGATTCTACTTTGCCAACATGAAATTGCATTGTGTGTAGAAATGGTATATGAATTTTAATAGAAATCATTATACCATGTACATGATATGTGTGTATGTGATGGAAGTCTGGAAGCAGATTGTATGCAAGTGTTATCTGCTATGTGTGTTTCTTGTAAGCACAATATGTCAGATTACATTAAGCTTATATTGTGCATGAAATCTTGGAAATGTGCTTGAAGGCTTTGGATATTAAAACAAGAAAGTACAATGCATGGGTGGTTTTCATCCAAGAAGAAATCATTTTCAAGTTGTCATTTTGCTTGTGTTTGAAGGTGATTCATTTCAATAGTGACTTGATTTGTTATGTTAAAGTTTTTGTTCATCAAAGGTTGTAACAAATATAAGTTTTATATAGTCTTCACACATGAAAATTTGTGTACCTCAATCCATTTCTTGTGACTCCAAGAGGGCTAAATGCAAGACCATATATTGTAAGTCCTTGAGCTTTATGTATCATGCATGCACATGCAAGTTAGACCGAGAACTGGCTTCAAATTGTTAAAGTGTCATTATTTTGGGAGTGTTGCAAAGGCCTTGTAATCCTCAATATAGTCATAAATTGTGGGCCAATGTTGGCTGGTTATAACTGTGCATGTTTATCGATTTGATGTTTTCCAATGCTTAAATCGTTGAATCGTATCCATATGATGTCCTATTTTTTTGTGGTTGTATAAGCATAAAAAGTGCCATCTGACCTATTGACCAATACATCTTGGATATCATAGTTTGCCAACAAATAGTTTAACCAAGATGCCTTTTTGAAAATAAATCTCTTTAGAAGAGAAATTGTCTTGACATATGCGCTTGTTTTATCAAACAAAGAATCTTACTCGTTAATTACATTGATGAAAATCTTTGTTCCAAACATTTGAAAAAGCATTTTTCTGTTGTGGTCATTGACATCTGTTTTTTTGTAAAAAAGGTATGGAAAAGTATGGTCATTTGGTGATGGTCTATAACACCTATTCTTTGAGGTAGGAAATGTTAGAATATGTTTGCGAGCCTATTCGAATTCTATTGAGGATTGAAACAAAAAACTGGTCTTTTGTCTGATTGTCTCAGTCAATTCATAGACATTGACCTTATTTGTCCAAAAATCATATAGAATAAGTTGTTTGTTTATATAAGGTGTTTAAAATACAAAGCATTTGTTGATAGGTTGGGCCTGGTAGAATTCACCGCAAAAGACCATGTTAATGTTGCCAAAGTGCAATATGGGTGATTGCTTTATATCCCCAAGTCTACTATCGAGTGTGATACAGATGAGATGGCTGCCAACAAGTGAGACTTCATCTATATAGACAAGATGTAACTGTTGATAGTGTTTTGACAATGTATCGAGTCGTTCAACGCTCAAGTGGAGTCACTTGAGACTTGTTAAAAGGAAATAAGAGTGTTGAATGAAATGTTGTTCCTTTGCATTGTAAGCCACTTTTGTTGTGAATGCCAAAATAAGACCTTTTGGTTTTAGTGGATCACTTTTGGTAGAATTATTATAGAAATAAAGTAAAGTTTCAAATATCATTTTTGCAGTGAATGTTTTCCTATTCCTACACCACTTATTAGGAAGAGATACAATGGAGTTGTAAGATTGATATGTTTTTTTGAGTGCAATGTCTTTTATGATTTCTTGTTGGTTTTGTTTAACATTCTCATTTTATTATAATATATTGTGTTTTCAGAGATGAAATGATTCTTTCCAATTTCAAATAGATTAGTTTTTTTTTGGGTGTTATTGAATTACTTAAAGGGAGATCTAGATGCATGTCATATGTTTCATTGACTCCTTGGTTTTTTTGTTGGAGAGTGGATGTTGTGGACGCATTTTTTGCTTCATTTTTATGTCTTTAAGGGAAAAATTTATGTCACTGATTTAGTGTAGAAATTGTGAACAAAGGGCATCTCATTTTGTCTTATTGTATTTTGATGAAGTAAGTATGCATCTTGTCATGTCAAGGAACCATTTTTGAGGCTTTCCTCATTATTTTGGAATGGGACATAAAACAAAAGCTTCTCTCAAAAATAATTCTCTTTGTCCACATGTTTGTTATAGTTGAAAAATCAGATTACACGTTCTCTGCCTTTTTTGAAATCTTGTTGCCCATTTTTATTATATCTAGAAACAAAATCAGTAAGGAAAATTTCTCCAATAGATTATAGCCGTGTAATATAATGGTATATGATAGATTGACACATAATGTTTTTAGATTCATGAAGTTCTTGACTCAATAATTTTGGATGCTTCAAAATAAATGTTCGGTCTTCAAGACAAGAAGTGTTTATAAATATGCATTTCCTTGAGCCACTATTCAAGGGTATGGATATGACAATATGTGTTGCTTGTTGTGTAGACATCTGCTGCAAATCAAGAATTTCATTAGCCAATATTTGTATCATTTGTACAACGTCAATATGCGATCCTTAATACTTTTAACGTATTCTTTTGAATTCTTTTTTGGTTGATCTATTGATTTTTGTCATGTATAAACTCACATATTTTGTAGCTAAATTGTGCATCCGTGTTTACCTTCCATATTGGTGGCATTTGTTTTGAAAATCTATTGCTCCATACTTGTGATGGTTTTCTTTGTAAAAATAATGTTATTTACTTAAGGGTGCTTTGAATAGCTTCTATATATGTAGCTTCATACATGTTCAATTCATCTAGAAACATATCAAAGGAAAATGAGTTGTCGTATCATTTTTTGTTAGAATTGAGAAAATGTGTTTTGCATTTTCGGAAGCCAATGGAAAAGTGGTTTCTTGTGGTTTGAGTATTCATGTTTGTTTCATTGGAGGGTGAGGGAAATTATATCTACATTTTGTTTGTTTACATTTTTTGCAACTCTTTGTGTGGCAATGTTCATGCAATTTTGCTATTTTTGGATCAAAATATTATGTGTTACAAGTTATGTAGTTTTGACAAAGTTTACAATAGAGGAGTTTCATTTTTACGTATACAAAAAGTGCGTATTTTGTCCATATCAACCAGTGGCTATAGGAATTGCCTCAAATTTGAAATTATGTAACCCAAAATTAGTCAACAACGTCTCCAAAGAATGTATTATCCTTACACAATAATTGTTTGAGTGCATTTAGTTGATGTTTGTAGTAACGAGTACATGTGATTGGTTCATTTTTGATGAGAAAGTTTTTGTCATTGTGATCATCAGTGGTGGTTTCCTGATAGGAAAAAATGTATGTGCAGGTCATATAAGTTTGATAGAGCAAATGAAAAGGCTTTTAACAATGTTCAACACTTGAAAAGGTTAAAAAATTGGGGTCTTAGTTTGTCATTATCATGGAAAAAAACATTTTTCTTAACTTGTTGTATGTAATTCGATGATATACATATTTTTTTAAGTCAATGTATCCAGTATCAGATTTCAATATTTTTTCTAGGTTAGGATTGTATTTAACATCTCTTGCTAGGAGTTTTCTTCCCCTCAGTTTCCCCTTTCGAATCCAAACCCATATGCATGCTCGTACTTGGGCATCAATGATCTTAATCACTTTGAAAAAAAGTTGGTGATATGATATGAAAATTTCCTATTAGTATTTGAGACCTCCCACTATGCAATTTTGTGGAAATAAAATGACTGCACAACATTTTCGTGACGAGGTTCACTGAAAAAAGAGTAGGAAAGTTCATTTCCTCTGAAAATTTATTATGGAATATACCAAGCGGACATTGTCCTTCTGTTGGAGCAATCTGTATTAACTTATATTGGAGGTTGACTATGCATTTTGCATTTATAAATCCATGGACTAAAGTATCACTGACATATTCATTGTCGTTGTCTTCATCTGTAGTGCTAATGTTTGACATTGTTTCATTGTCTGCATCGTCATCAACAATTGAACAAAGGAAATGATTCCAATATTTATTTAGTTGTACTTTTCCCATCCGATACAAAGTTGTTTTACAAAGATGTTGTAATGCTTTCATGATGACATTCGGTCGTACATTTCTTGAATGAAAGACATCTTTGTATTGTAAGAAATTATTGAGCTCAACATCAATAGTTTTTGTTTCTTCTATGTGCCTTGGCAATGCTTTTTGGATTATATCCATGTTTGAAGGCACATTTATTATGGCTCCTTTTAGGGTAAATTGTGGTTTTCTGTGTGTAAAGTGTCTTATCTATGCAAATTCTATTCTCATAACAACTAGCATCTCTTCGAGGTCTAGTAATTATGGATATAGGTGGAAGCATGGAGTTCAATTTTATGTGAGCAGGTAATACAAGTTTCGGCAAGGTTTCAATTCTTAAATATTTATAAGATTGAGATATATGTTTTTCTATTTTTTTTTGTTTTTTCGTCTTTAGTTAAATTGAAATATGTTTTTTTTCCGGATCTCTGAATATAGTCATGTTGGACTTAAATTTCAATTATTTGCATATTGGACACCATGTATTGGTGTGTTGTTGATTTTTTTGAAGTTTTTTTATGAATATTAGATTTTGATTTCTTGTTCCCATTTTGTCGAATTTCAATTTTAATGTAGTGAAGCAAAATTATAGAGAGGTTTAGTACTTTTTTGGGTTATGAGAGTCTTTTGAAGTTTGTGAGCATGTGTTGTTTTTTTCTTCGTATTTCATGTTTGATCTTGCGCAAAGATTTGTTTTATTGCGTTCTTTGTATTTTATCATGTGGAAGGAAATATAAGCATTTGATGTACTTGACAATGCTTGAATCAAATCTTCATAGTGAGAATGACCTTTGTTTGAAAAAAAGTGTAAAAGATTGTATGTGGTTGCAGGATCCGGTAACCAAAATATACTTTGACAATACTCACCATTTGCATGTCCCATACTTGTATTTTTACATTGAAAATGATTGACAACCATTGTAAGCAGAATTGGTTTCCTTAAATTTTTCCTTTGTTATATGGAATGGCCATGTCTATAATAAAGCCTTTCCAATTTACAATGTACAATATGTTTTTGATGGAATTAATGTCAAGGTAATTGTGCAAGCAAGACAATGCATTCACATTTTGAGACAAATATGCATTGCAAAAGTGTGCAACATATCGCCTTAGACAAAGAACATCAAATTCTTGATTGCATAATGCACAAATAGAGTTGAACAAGCTTTCACCACAGTTTACAGTAGCGGATTTGACTCTATGAAGGCCTACACTTTCTAGACTACAATCAACATTGACCCAATTAGCCGCTATTGAAGACAACAATATGAAACTATGTTTTTTTCAATAGCAAAAATGCAATCGATTTTTTGTTCCAGTACAAGGGTTCATAATGGCCACAACAAGGATTGGCATCATGAAACAACACACAGAATGGAAGCACATGGTCTTGTGTGTTGAATTGAAAATAGTTATTACCATTTGTCTTTGACCAAACCCATATTGAAATGTTAAGCCATTTTTCCAACCAGTTTATGCAGAAGTTGTCGCCCCATAGTCTAGTTTCAGTTGCATTAGCAACGGGTATTGCCGAAAGTTTCATTTGGTAGAAATATGTCTCCACATCGTGAATATGATGTAGAGTGTAAATCACATCATGATCAAGTTCTAGTTGGAGCGATTTGAATGCATCTACATGACCTCTTTGCAAGGAATGCAAGAAGTGGTCTATGATTCCATCTTGAAGTTCAATGGAGGTATAAAGAAAATGTAACAAAACAACAAATGTATCAAACAAGCAATCACCTACATTGTACTTGAATGTAGTGTCTCTAAAAAGGTTATGTTTTTAATATATTGTCAATGTAAACAATTTTTTTTTCGTGGGGACATAGTCCTCAATCAAGAACACATGTGGCATCCATAGTTTATTTGTTTTATTGTGTAACTCGGTGCAAGCAATCACACAAAAATGAAAACAATAACAACAAAACTTCTATAAAATCAAACAGAATTCCAAACAATGTAATCCTAACATTCTTTATCAAGGATAGAAAAACACATAAATGGATTCTTACAAGAGAAAACAACCGCCGATGTGCCCCTTGTAGCCTTCAAAACAAAGAAGATAATACAGCGCTTAGTTTTATCAAAACAACTACTAGTCGAATGCCATTGATGGAAGCTGATGTTAATATTTAATCTACATGCATTTATCCACAAAGGACAATGCACAAGATCATTAAAACAATTAGTACCCACTTCACATGCCAAATAAATGCCATAACTTTGATATTTTCGATCAATGTCACAACACTTCAATTCATTAATTACTACATTTATTCATTGTATAATACCAATATTTTCCAATGTTTAAACCATAGGAAAGCAATAATTTTGAAAAACATTGTTTTTTTAATGCGGAAAATCTAAAATGGCCATAAAAATATTTTAGCCAATTAAAAAAAGTTAAATGTTTAAAAATAAATAAATAAATATATAAAAACATAAATAAATACATATTTATAAATAAATAAAGAAATAAATAAATACATATTTATAACAAATTATATAAAAACATGTAGAATGTCACTTGGAATTTTTGTGATTGGCTTCACAAAATAAAGAAATTGTTAAAATAGAGGCGGGATCAAAGGACAATGGGAAGGGACATGTGTCACCATCCCAGAAATTTTCATCAAGACGGGCTCCTGTAGACTCGAAACCCCCAAAATCAACCGAGGCTAATTAAAGGCATCGGGGTCCGAGGTGCAGAGGGCACGGAGGCGGTGGTCAAAGGAGAACACGTGGTGGCTAGGGAGAAAAAAGCTGATGGTGTGGATCGGGTGGCCAATGGGAGGAAATATGTCACCATTCTCGTCCAATCTAAGGCAATGACTCCGATCGAGCGTAAGTCCTCGAGATAAACAAAATGACATAAGATTTTTGGGTCCAACATGACTCTTGCAGCCAAACAGAGAGGGTATGAAATGCATTTCCAACTGGGGAGGACCAAAGGCGTTAACCACCCGAAACCCAATCTAAATTAGGAGAATCACTAAAATTACTTGAAGTATAGCTATTATTAGTGACACTACAAATTGCAACCAAGAGCGCGACACATGACATCCGACAATGTTTTGTATTTGCACAGTCTCTGAATTGACTCTTCTCTTCTAAGTGTCATTGCAATTTATGAGAGTGGGCTACTTAAAGTATTGATATAATTCCATCATCCATTATCATATTCCTATTCCTTGCTACATTCGTACTTGTTCTCCAAAGCACACAAGTAACTAGGTACAGTCTACGCGTACAAATAGTGTTGGGGAACCTGAGAAAAGTAGATGAAAGATGAAGAATATATAGCTGACACAAGCTCTGTGTTACATGATGTGGATGAGGAAGAGAAGAAGAATGACATTTGCAACCACAGTGAGAAGTTGACCATTTCCTTTGGGCTTATTAATACAAGCCCTGGGACACCCATCCAGGGTACTAAAAATCTACGTGTGCATGGTGACTGCCACACTGCTATAAAATTCATGTCCAAGATCATTCGAGGGATGTAAACAGTTTTCATAATTTCAGGCACGAGATCTGTTCTTGGGGGTTCGCATGACAGTGTTGTGTAATGCTAGATTGCTGATCTTGAATGAGCAGGCATAATATAGTGGTTACCTTAAAATAATTTGTACTTGTGAAATCCAATGCATAATAATAACTTGTTATTTCAATGTTATTGTGTAGCCTCGCTACCCAGCTGCATGCCCTTCCCTGCAGGAAATGGAAAGAAAGAAAAGGTGGATACATGTCAAGATCTTGAGGCTCTCTAATGTAAATGCACTTTGACGGACATAAGCCCATGAAATCACCACAATTGATTAAGGTCTCGGGTTCGAGTGTGAGGGTTGAGCAATGAAGACACAACAAGCGGTAGGCTAGGCGAGGCCACACAACAAAGATAAACGATGAAGAGGATGCCATGTGTTGTCATTTCGATACAAAGTGTGGGAAAATAGGATGCCACGATGCAAAGTCCCTTTGAATGAGTTGTGGTTTATAAACTTTCGGGTCTTAAAGGGAGCGGGAGGACTTGAAAGATAGGACACGTGGAGGAAAAAAGGGAAAACATGTGGCAAAGGAAAAACATGTGGGCAACACGTAAGCGTCCCCGCAATAAACCAGAGGGTGCTACATGTCAAATGTAAACCCAAGTAGAACATGCCACACCACAAAATCAACGTTCATTTCACGTGAGCCCTACAACTTCACAAGGCCATGTCTCTAGCTTGACCATCTACCGCATTGCATTTTTTATTACGGTAAATGCTTGAGCCACCATTTTTAGTGGGTGATTCCATAAGACTTTTTGATTCCCTAATAATTTTTTAACCCTATCCAAATCTGAAAATATGTGATCAATGAGTGTTTTGGTATTGTTTTAGAAATGGTTATGATGATTCCAATGAAATCAACTCGAGGCGGATTTAAAAAATTTCGTGGTTTTTGGCGCTAGGATGCGATCCACCGTAGGTCAACGCAGGACAAGTGATGGAGTTTGAAGTTACCACATGGCGAGGATCGAATGACAAAGGGATGCCACATGGCACCATTCTGTGTAGTAAGAATGAGATGGGTCTCCAGCTGACTCCAAGCCCCAGAATAAGTCGGGATAAATAAATTTTCAGGTCCGGAGGGAAGCACAAGGTAGTAGAAGGAAATACACATGGGCTAAACGGGTAGCCAAAAGGGGGAACATGTGTCAAAGAACACGCAAGCAAATCCCAACTCCATAATGAATGAGGAGGAGCCACGTGGAGCGAGTCAAGGCGAATCAAAGGCGACCATGTGCAAAGCCAGGGCTAGCACATGTAATCTGTGCCAAATAATGTCACGGAACTTTACTCTCATAATCAAACAAAAGAATGTCACAGAACAATGGTAAACAAAGCTCTTTGTAATAGTGATGACCGTCCTAAAATCAATACCTTTATGGGGTGAATTAGGCCTACACATGGAGATAGATATGTAACCCTGAATTAACACGTTTAATTATATATCACTTAAGCACTGTAATAAATCCGCGCTGAATTGATTATTGATTAATCTAGATCGAATCTGTATTTGAAGCGGGTTCAATTAATGCAATATTTACTGTTGATTTAATGTTGTACTTGTATCATTTACTACATTACATCAACAATTTACAGTCATAATGTTTAAACTATAGATACAAAAAATTTGAAAATACATGTTTTTTAATTAATCGAAAATTCCTGTATTTTTGCATCTTCAAAACTATAGCCTCAACTAAAATAATGGAGTATTCTCCAATAACACGAGAGGAATATTCTGAAAATTTTCCTTGCACAACATTCGAAAACATTAAAGATAGAAATTAGATTTTCGACATGGCATAGTGTGATATCAAATGAAAACATTGGACGAAGAGGTAGGTTGATGCTTTGATGAGCACGTTGGAGGGAGATCGGTTTGGATGAATTGAGTCCATGAATTGTATAGGCCTGCATCTTGTAAATTCTGGCCGTGGATATGAATCGTAAGAGCAACCAGCTGGTGATAATGCAAGGATATGTTGTTCATACTGTAACATGGAGAATTCAACATTCGAGGGCCTGAAATATGTGGAATTAGTGTTGTATTGGCCAGAGACTTGCGCTTGACTAGGTTTTTTCACACCCGAGTTTATACATTACGAATCAAAGTTGTTCCACACAATATCGAGCAAAAATATTAGGTCAATCAACACCAAGCTGATTAAGACGCAGTCTTGGTGAAATCTAGCAGTGCCAACACAACATGGTTCATAGATTTCATTGTAAGAGAGTGCAAAATGCTAGAAATGTGAAGCAAATTCAACATAGACGTAGCAATCAACTACTCACTCTTCTACGCAACGATAAAAATAAACTCTGATACGGGGAGATTAACTGGATTGGCAGAATGCTTGAAGCACTTCACAAACTCGAACAGATCAGAATTGAGGCACATCACCATCAATGATTCAAAACAATAAACTCCAATTCCAATTTAAAATTAAATAACTAGTATATAAGATACGAAGTTCAATAATTTTCTCATAAAATTACCATTACTCAGGGCAAACAACAAAGCATTGCCCCTAGAACTTTTATTATTCTTCCACTGTGAATCAATCAGTTCTTACAAATAATCTTCACAAGATTTTGGTTAACCTGCTCATACCACAGAAAGGTATTGGATGAGCTAAATGTAAAGAGCACATAGAAAATATTTTAAACACACAATATTATATTTCATGCTTCATTTTATACTAGGAAGACATTTCCTATACACGGGATAGTGAGATCCCCATAATTTCTCACTTAGTAACCTCTTAATCTATATATGTGATACATTGTTTACAACAATATATTTGTTTAACCTACTAAATAATAATAACCTTATCATATTAACCATACTTAATTTATAAACAATAAGTATTATTTAACTTACAGTAAATAACCTAACAATATAAATACTAATTTACCAAGTTAATATTATGTGAACACTCCAAATCTCACTACACAATCAAATTTCAAATATTTAACATTGCTATCAGTCAAAATTATGACTAGCGTGTAACTACTATGTAATTTCTCAACGATCACACATGTGAATGTGCTACAATTGGCAACAACATCCAAACAGTCAACACACCATCAACAATTAGCGATCCATCACCAATAAACCCTACACCATAGTTTCATTCCTCAAACAATTATACCATTTTATTTATCATTGCATGTCTTATATGTTCTTTTATCACACTTGAAAAGGCTATGTATCTAATCGGGTAGATCCCCTAGCCTCTAAAAACAAACTAACATTTTCTATAGTGTTGTGATTGCAAATTTAGATTTAGATTCAAATATTCAACCCACTTTATTCGTTAAAAGAGCCTTATGCCATCCCTCTCTTATTAAATGGTAGCAACATGAACCCATATTATTTATTAAAAGCATGATTTGTGTTGGTTTACTATATATGTATGGCTAAATATTTAGACATATATTTTGGTGACCAAGGTGGGACCATATTAGTTGTGGGCTAAGATTTTATTTTCTAAATCGAACATCATTTTTATTGGGGAATCTAGTTCAGACAATCACAAGTGCAATTTTTCTTGGTTGGTTAAATGATTGAAATTAAGTACAAGAGAATCACATAAAAAATGATTGAAAGTAAGTACAAGAGAATCACATAAAAACTAATTTAAAATTTGAAAGTAAGTACAAGAGAATCACATAAAAACTTATTACTACTTTCAAATTTTTAAATTAGTTTTTTATGTGATTCTCTTGACTTACTTTCAATCATTTAACCAACCACGATTAGCATATACTCTTCCCCCACCTGCGCAAGGTGATATTGGGAACTAGAAAATACCTTGGTTTTTAAAGGACTACCCAAATATCATCAAGTAGATCATAGCTTAAAAGTCGTGTGTATCAATGAACTATATAAATTTATGGAAGAAGGAGCTATCATTTTTGGCTAAACAAGAGTTTAATTTTATCTAGATCTTATGAAACCCAAGGTTTATGATTTCTACCAATACTCAGGCCTTAGACAACACTCGATGAGGTAGGAATTGTCGTTTTCAAACCGAAGCTCCACTAAATTGGTTGGAGCGAAGTGACGGGGATTTGACCCTCCAATACCACATCTTAGACAATACTTATGGAATTAGGCCTCATATCTTTGAAAGGTATACCGAGGATGCATTATAGGATCCCACTTTCAAACCTAATATTAGATGCATGCATTGGCCATGCTTCACTTTCAGTCAAAAACACATCATTCCCAAGATACCTTCCATGTCTCCTAGTTAGTTGATGCGTGTACATGTGCCCTATCTAGATCCAAGGTATATTGCAAGGATTATAAGTGATCATACACCTTTTATAACTAATATTAGGGTTATGACTACTCTTTTTGTTTTGCGTCATATCTATTAAAAATATTTTTGAAAAAGAAAAATTCCAAAAAAATTGAAAAAAAGCACCCCTTCCACACACATCACACATTTTTATCACATTCAATCACATATGGGTTACATCTATGCTACCCCTTTCATAAAACACACTTTCCTCTAGTTTTTACGTTGTTCCCACATATTATCCTTCATTCAAAATTTTCCTAGTCTTAGTCGTAGGTGTGACTACCTTATGATTTTCCATCCACTCCATTTTCTCGATTTCTATCATTACGCACATTTTGTGTCCAAGTCCATATTTTCCCAGAATCAGTCACATGCACAATGACCCTATGATTTTCCATCCATTTTTTTGAATTTTTTCATTCTACACATTTTTTCTCCAAGTATATATTTTCCAAAACTCATTCATAAGGACGTCGCCTTACGATATTCCATCCATTCCATATTATGATATTTATCATTCTACACATTCATGATTATAGGTGTGATTCACTTGTATTATTTTCAACCACCAACTTTCTCATTCGGTCATTATATATATAGTTGCCTATCCTAGTTTATCCCACATCATATCACATAACTCCTGCTATACCCCATTCAAATTTACAACCTTTGTGCTCCACTCTCACTTACCTTTGAAGTTAATTCTATCATTTAAATCATAACCCTTTAGAATTAATTAAATTAATTCTAATTACATACTCCTACCCTTTATAATTAATTAATTTAATTATATCATGCCCTTGGAATTAATTAATTCCTAACACCCTTTAGCTAATATAATTAAACATTTATTTAATTAAATGATTAATTATCCTCTCACAATTAATAAATAATTAAATTAGTTATTTAAATAATCCTATTTATCTACTCACACTCCACTTCACTCCACTTATAGAACCCTATAATGGTGGGGGCAATAAGATTGCATGTACAACCATCTTCCTGCACAAAATCAAAATAACTATTGCCCCTACAAAGTTTCAACTACACAAACAAAATCTTATTAATTATGATCCTGAAGCCCATTCAAACTATGATCCACTTCTCATGGCCTCACCCTCAACTATAAAAAGTAGGCCATTCCTTTGTAAATCATCCTTGGAAGATTTGTGCAATTTGTAGCCAACTTCTACCAAAATTATCATATGTATCCTTGTGTTTATGAGCTCATATCATTTACATTATACATTTGGAGAACAATCAAGAGCATCCAAAATCCTTTGAAATACAAGATTCAACAAGTCCAAGTGCTTCACAATATTACTTGAGGTTTGTAAGGGAAAGATTGGAAGAAAGGTATATACTGCTTTATTTGTTTGTATTTCAACTTCTATTGAGATTTTCACTACCTACATTTTGACATGCTCGGTGGGACTCCCACACATCATTAATCATTTTTAGCTTGATTTTTATTAATCTAATAATTTTTTACTTTTTTTGTTTATTTCTAACCTATCTGTTCAAGTTTTAGGTTCTCAAGTGCAATAGAGAAGGAGAAAAAACTAGGTTTTTTTGTAATTTATGCTAAATTTTAACCACTTCCAGATTCCTTGCACTAGCGTTTCACGAGCTATGTGATAGCGTGCATGTGCATGTATGCTAATGTCCATTTGTATGCATTTTCGTCTCTGTGCATGCTCTAGTGTGCTTATCCATGTGCTAGTGTTACAATAAAATTTCTCCTACATGTGCTTCATTACATTATATACGCTTATGTTCTATTGTATGCACTTTTGTTTCTATGCACACACTAGTGTTACCTGATAATGCTAGCACACTCAAGTGTATGTGGTAACGTAAACCTTAACACTAAGCACACTCAAGTGCATGTGCTAGAATGCTGCACAAATTTTTAAAAATTTCTACTTTTTTTTCAGAAATTTCTTTTAATTCTAACAACTATTTTAGGATCATTTTTGATTGTTTTCTTGTAGGTCTGTTGTAGTTGATTAATTTAAGTACTTATTTTATTATTAACTTCCATTTTTGTTTATGCATAAGCAACTTCACACGTATGCTCTTCTCTCGTGCTTGTTACAAGCGATCTTGAGAATTAGAAACATGATTTTGTTTGTTTTTTCTTTTTCTACCTCAGGGAAAAACTTCTAACAAATTGTTTACATGACCATTCTTACAAATATTAAAACTAATAATTACAGGTTGTCATTGATAATTGATTCAAGTAAACCCTTTTATCACCTTTTCAATAATTTTTATAAAACTCATTTAATTTAAATTTTTGTTAATGTAATTATTCCATAATAATTGCTCAATCATGGGATATGCATGACCAAGGGCCATAAATTCATTATGAGGGTACCATAGGAACCCAAAAGTAGCTAAAACCTTGAGTGAACTGGTTGAGAAAATGGGATCCCCACCTAACCGACTAGTGTGTCTTTTGTGAGATTAGAGTCAAAGTTTTCCATTAGTGGTGGCCCTAGCTTGATCCTTTGAGTGTAGTAAAATCTGGCTTTTTATATCAAGGGGTAAAGTAAAATTGAAAAACTAGCAATAGTCCCATGCTCACTAGGATAATCTGTTGGGATTTAGGAGAGAGCTTATTCTAGGAGGCCACACGTTGACTAATCCAATCTAAGTTAGAGGGTCACCTTCCATAGAAATCATTTTATTTTATTTTTATTTTTTTATGTGTAAGTGAGTTTTGTTCCACACTTATATCACACACTCCTAGTTTTTTTATCTCTTTTTAAATCTTCCAAATACTCCTTATTTGGACTCATTTTCATCTCTTTTCAAATCTTCCAAATATTCCTTATTTGGACTCATTTTCATCTCTTTTCAAATCTTCCAAATACTCCTTATTTGGAATCATTTTTGTCTCTTTTCAAATATTCCAAATACCCCTTATTTGGAATCATTTTTTTCTCTTTTCAAATCATCCAAATATCCCTCATTTGGATTTTTCATCATTTTCTTTCACATCTTCCAAACACACCATATTTGGAATCATTTTCATATATTTTGAATATTCCATATCATTCATTTGGATTTTTCATCATATCTTTTCAAATCATCTAAATATCCTTCATTTGGATTTTTCGTCATTTTCTTTCACATCTTCCAAATATTATCCATTTAGAATTTTTCACCACCTTTTTTTAAATCTCGAATTCATTTTATCTTACCTTAGTCTTAAATCTTTGGATCCTTTTCCCAAAGTTTAAGAAACTTCTTTCCCATCAAAGTTAAGCCTTGAGTTGTGGATACCCACATCCTTACTCAAGCACCATCATTCACAATCTAAGTCTTTCATCATGGTCTTATCATTCTATCATTCTCTTGCATCTTTTAGTTTGACATAGAAATTGTTAAACTTTAAGCACTCACCCATCTTGCATCTATAAATTTAACATAATCTTGTTTAAATTTTAGGCATCATCATTTCTACACCTCTTTTTTCAACATTCACATTGTTGATATTTGAGTACTCCCCATTCATCACCATGCCTCATCCATCTTAAAATTTTCTTCATTAAGAGTCGAGCATTTCAATCACATTTCCCATCCTATCCCCTCTTAGCATTTCACTTTACGTTCAATCTTTTCATCCCTTTCTCCATTCCAACATTCACTTTGCTAGAGGTTGGGTATGTTCAGTATTTCAAACCCATTTCCCATTCTAGCATTCAATTTTCTATAGGTTAAGTATGATTAATCAAATCAAACCTCTATTCCATCTTATCATTCACGTTGCTAAGGGTTGAGTTTATCTTGATCTTCATTGTCACTTGCTTCTATCTTAACATTCACATTGCTAAGGATCACATTGTTCAAATATTTCAAACCCCTCTTCCATCTTAGCATTCACTTTGCTAAGGGTTGAGTGATCAATCACCTTCTCTTCGTTCCTCCCTCTTTTAAAAATGGTGGGAACAAGACATCAAGACTATAGTCTCTTTATAAAAGATGACAAGAATCCTTTCCATATTAACTTTGAAGAATAAGATGACGAAATTTTTAGGACCACTAAAATAATGTTTCTATCGAGGAGAAATCCCAAATTGAAAATAGTTTACATTCAAACAAAGATCAAACTATCTTTGGACTTTGATGAGGATGTTTTCAATACCTTAAGAGGTCAGCCCAAATCTATGGATAATACATATGAAATACCACTCAAATCAATTAAGAACGATGGATCTCGAACCAAGTAAAATGAGTGCCGAGGATAAAGGTAAATCTAGTGCTTTGGCACCTAAACCAAATCAAACCTTAATCGATTAACTCAATAACATGGAAAAATGATTGGCTCTCATATATTTCAAAGTCCATAACAACACCAATGACAAATAATCAAAACATAAAAGTGACGATTCGTCCAAAACTCATACTCAAACAAATAACGATAAAAATAATTCAAAATGGATGATATCCCACAAATTAACTCACCATTTCTTGGAGAATGGAAATTGATGAAAGACACAATTTTGGGCATGCAACAACAATGCAAATAATTTAATTTTTATGAATTGTGTCCTTACCCCTTCGATAAGGACATCTTACTTGTGTGTCTTTTTTGAGGTTAGAATTTACAAGGGACTAAGAGGGGGTGAATTAGTCCTTTAATAAATCTTTTAGCTTTTGTATTTCAAAACATCAAACATACAATTTTATGCATTGATGTTGGATCACAATCAAATACAATTCAACAAGAAATGCATACAAATCAAGAACACAAGATGTACTCAAAAACCTTTTATTGGAATTCATATTTGATTGAAAATATTCAAATCAAATTACAACTCTTCAAATCAGATTACAACCAACAAATACTTCACCATTTTTGCTTCACACACATCCTCCTCATGAGACTCCAACCAACTACTAACCTAGAAGAGACTCCAAGGGTTTTTGCTTTGCAAAAAGGTTTTCTTCAAAATAAGAGAAAGGAATTTTTTAAAATTCATCTCACAAATGAGCTTACATGAATAGATATACCTCTTAGGCATGACCTTTGACCTTCCACTTGTCATGACTCTTCAAATCACTCATTCTTTTGTCTTCTAGCTCTTCAAACTTGTCCACAAGTATATCAGCTTTGTATTCACGTGGTACATGGTCCCACCAAGTCAAATAATGTTCTTGTATGCTTGGAAACTCACCACATTAGCTAAGATACTTATTTAGGCTCATAGGTGTGCCTAAATCAACTTCTACAAAAATAGTCCCTGAAAAAACCATCTAACTAGACCACTTCCAATTATCCTCATGACCCAAGTAATATATAAAAATTAAGATTATGATGTATTATTTCATTAAAATTTACCATAAAGATCTAACTCAAGGCTTAACACATCAAGAAACACCATTTTGCAAGACTTTCCTGGTTGGTTTCAACATCTCTGAATTTGGTCTTCAAGAATTAAGCTGATACATACCTAAAATATCTTCATCATGAGGAAAGTAACATATCAATGGAAATATCATGAAGTCTAATATCTCATCCACCTATCATACTACTCCAATTCATGGCATAAGGCTTCCAAAAACTTGGATCTTTGCAACTGGTCTGGCTGGTCCTGAAAACATAAAAACTAGTCTTCCATACAATGTGGTCAAACACCTCCAAAGAACTTTTTAGAGCTCCCTATCACCTCAAACACTTCAATTTAGATGTATAAAACATGTTCAGGATTTCAGACCCATAGGTCAAATGGAGAGAGTCTCATCTTCATACCCATTCAGACATGCTTCTCAAAGAGGCCTAAAAGAGCAATTTTGGCTCAATCACCTTTAAGAAAGAAATGACTTATAAAAAACATCCAAACACTTACACATATCATATGACACATGAAAATATGTATTAAGGAAAGAAACATCATAAATTCATGTCTTCTTAAGGGAAAGCACACAATGGAAAATTTGCTAGCTCCAAAGCTTGCTGCGACCATACAGATAGACGAGGAGGAAGAGGAACAAGACAAATGTGGAGGCTTGGATAGTAGAGGCCGGATGCAGCCCATAGAAAAAGTGTAGAGTGAGTGCATAGATTCTCTACCACAGAACAAAAAGGAGAAGAGGATTTGGACGTGGATGTAGTCCCTGAAGAGCGCCGATTTAAGAAGGTATTTAAAAGAACTAGGACCCAAGGTGTGGGAACACCACAACCTATAAGAAGATCACCTAGAATCTCCCCTCAAAAAGAGGCACTTGAGAAGAAGAGAAGGAGAAAGATGAAGCTGGATGAGGAGGCGGAAGAGTCTAAAGAGAGCGCACCTAGAACCCTAGTACAACTAGAAGATATGGAGGAACCTAGAGATGAAGAAATGAAAGATGAAGAGGAAGGGATGAAGGAAGTAGAAGAGATGGTGCAAGAGAAACCTAACGCACATGTTACTACTCAAGAAGAAGAAGGGAAAACTCCAAACCTTGGTGCTTAGGTTCCTAAGGGGCCAAGAACAAAGAGAACAAGTGAAGAATATGTTGTGCCAAGTATGGGCTATGCTGAGGACACAAGAAAAATCATCCGCGCCTAGTTTTAGAGCACAATAGGCCTTAAGGAATTGTATGGATGGGAGCTGATGGATCTAGACATGGCCACCACACACACAAGGAAATAATTATCCTGGTCCATGTAGACCCATATGGATGAGCCAAATTTTGACATCTGCGAGGAATCTTGTGTATCAAGGAGAGTGAAGAAGGCACCCCAAAGCTAGACACATGATAGTCAAGCCTACTCTAATGTCTGATGAGTAGGTGAGCAATGCTTTGGTTAAAGTATTTGTAGAGGAACATTGATAAGGCTGCCACCATTAGAGCACTACTTGAAGATAACAAGGCAAAAACTACAGAAATAACACGTTTAAAAGGAGAAAAGGACCTAGAACAGAAGAAGAATGAGGCCTTCATTAGCATGGCAGAAGAAATTGGTGACTACGTTATGAAAGTAAGACCTCATCTTGAGTCTAAGGTACCTGAGAAGTTTCCTTTGGCTATGCATTATGTGTGCACATTGGTTTATTTGGTGTTAGAAGATGGACCAATTCGAATGCCAATGCCAAAGGATCCTGAACAAGAAGCAGAAAGAGCAAGGGCCTCTGTGGTTAGGATTATGAGGCATTGCTCCAAACTCTGAAGGATGAACTAAAGAAAGATGACCAAGCTCTAAATATTTGTGCAACACCAGAGGCAGTAATCAGGACTAAAAATTTGGTTGAGGATAATGCAGTCATAACAACAATGAAGGATGAGACTTTAGGGCGCGCAGAAATATTGGCACTTGTAAAATAGAAGTGCGAAGCCCTTGTAGCAACTCAAGACCCACATAAGGAGAGAATAGATGAGATTGGGAAGCTCATAGCGCAGAAGATGGATCTTCTGGAGGGAATGATGATTGCTATGGCCAATGTTGTCCAAGTACTACAGAATGAAAAGGAAAAGATTACTCAGGACAAATTGGAAGCCATTGCCACAGACATTCCAGAGAAGAAAAGGACCATGCTAGATGAATGAAAAATATTTAAGGATGAGATTAAAAAAATATCCAAAATTTATCCTCTCAATGAAGAAGAAGGGTCGCAGAGTAGAGGTCTATTATTTTGTACAATGATTCATTATATTCTTTCCATTCTTATTCTTTATTATTTGGGAACATCAGAAAGAATCCCCATTTTTGGGATGAAAATGTACTTTAGTGTGGGGTAATGTTGAGTAGACAATATTGTCCTAAGGAGAAGACACACATAGGATGCATGTGTAGGAACAAGGCGTACTTGAAGGCATGGAAGGATAGGGAAGGAAACACGTGCCAGGACAAGCTGATTCGAGACTTAGCCATTTTCATGGATACGGGATATTTTTGGAAGATAGCATGTGGGGCACACATTGGGATGGATACTTGTGTGACACACAAATGCTATTTTGGGAACGATCGTCTGATAAGCGCCATGCATGAGTTCAAGATGATAATAGGATTGCTTCTTCTAGTTAACTATAGGATGTCTATTATTAGCGCACTTGCATGTATGCATGGTATTGTAAAGGCACATGGATATTATCAGCATGCAACCTATTTTGGGAAGTGCGTAGGTAGTGAAGGGAAAATCCCCACCCTTATAAATATGTAGTGAATTGTGTAGTTAGGGAGATATAATGGGGAGTGGATTATTGTAAAGTTATGTTGTTGGATCTGATGCACGCATGACTTATGGTGATACTATTTATTGTAAGAAGCTTCTATATTTTACTATGCTTAATATAATGGAGTATATTGGCTAGATAATGGTGTTAAACATGATTATAACTAGTTCTTGTATGGTTGATTTCATTATGGTTATTGTTTAATTCATGATTCTCTAAGATATAGATCTGGAATATGCTCTGTGGAATGTTTATGGTTAGTTATGGTTCTGAATGTATGCTTTATCTTCATCACACTAACATCCTACACAAACAACTCTAAAAAGGGTCTTGGTACCTTTGCATGCTTTAGGTGAACACTCGGCTCAAGTCGGTGATGTGCTAGTCCTCCTAGGTTTTGCTAGGTTTTATATAGTAGATTATAGGTTGCATCATTGGTTTTGTTGCCGGGACCTCTTTTTCATTTTTCTAGAATGTTTTGCGATGAAGTAGAGTATGCTTGGAGGTTCAACACTGGATCTCGAGTTTGATGCACACACATGGGAGGAGAAAAATTTGTATGACCTGTCGTATGAGAGCTTCTTTGCTATAGATCTATACGAGTGGCTGGTTGCTTATGCATCTAAAAGGAATTTGAGGTATCACATCCTTGTCTAGACACGGGGAAGAATTTTAGGCCCTTATGATGCTGATCTGATTTAGACGCGTGTTGTGGATACTTGGTTCAATGGTGTTTTGAGGCATTGAGTTTGAGTAAAACAACTCATGATAAGGATTCTAATTGACTTTGAATAAGCCTCCTTGATTTAATTCTAGGACATCATGAAGGTTTTGCCAAATGTGACTCAATTTTAGAAGACCACATGTTATCTATTTTTGCACCCCATTTACAAAATGGAGCAACCTACAGGTCTAGGCATTGATAGTTAATGGGAGTAGTTTACAAGGAAAGATTTGCATTAATGGTCAAACTAGAAAAATGTACGAATTGTCACCTTGTTGATGTGTGTTAACACCCCTCTCCTATTACATGTCAACCGTGCTTCGTGTCGCATGTCAATGACCCTCTCATGTCGCGTGTCAATCGTGCTTAATATCACGTGTCAACGCCGCTCTCTTTGCCGCACGTCAACCATGCTTCATGTTGCACATCAATGTGCCTCTCCTATTTGTGCAGCAACCATGCTTCCCTGACGTGCATCAACCATGCTTCCTATCATGCATTAACGCCCCTCTCCTATCATGTGTTAACCGTGCTTCCTATCATACATCAACCATCTCTCCTCTTACGCGTCAATCAGTGCTTCCTATCACTCTTCAACCATGTTTCTTATTACGCGTCAATGCCCCTCTCTGTTGCGTGTCGACTATCTCTCCTATCGTGCATCAACCTCCCTCGCTCTTGTGTGGCAACATTTCTTATTGTCATACATCGGATAGTGGTTTCGGTCGGGTGACAACAAAGAGTTTCAGATACGGCCAGACATTAATGACATTGTACAAGGTAGCTCAACAACTAGTTTAATGAGGTATGGCACCCTATTCACCGTACAAGAAAATTACCATTGAAAAGTGAACCATCATGGCTGCCCATACCTACATACATGAATTTAATGAAGGATGTTGGTTGGTGGCTCCTTTTATATATATATATATATATATATATATATGTAAATTCCCCTCATTTGAAGAGGGAGAGATTTTTGAAATTGTAAAGGAACTCTGCCAAAATTGTTCCAACACTTTTGTGAGCTGCATGCCTCAAATTTATGCATTTTGTGAAGGATTCTTTCCTTGTGCCTATATTGTAATGGATTGTGCATCATTTTAAGCAATAAAATTAGTGTTTTGTGGATTTTCTTGCCCTAGCTTGATTTATATTGCATTTCTTGCCTTCTATTATATTTTGTAGGTATATTGTGCATATTGTGTTCCTTTACAGGGCTTAAATTTATTGTGCTCCACGAGATTAGAGGTTTGAATGTGTTTTGGGACTGTGGCATTTTATTTGCCCTCTTCTTCCCCATTTCCCTCCACTTTCACTCACTAGGAATCTCTCTAGCCTTATTTTGGTGCTATCACCTCCCTTAGTTTAGGATTTACGTTCATGTATTTATCTTCCTATGGTCCCTTGGAATTGGTAGTTTAGGAGTAGGTTAGAATTAGAACAGTCAGAACCAGCCTTCTTTGGAGGTTTGTCTCAATTGCAAGGGTCCCACACCTTGAGACAATCCCATGTTAGTCAAAATTAGGGTTTTGTAATGTGTAAATCCTAGGGTGCTACTTTTCGACATAACAGCTTCCGGCACCCTCGGTGGGGACGAAGTCAATATTTACACTTTGATAAAGATTAGGTGTGATTCTTGGTAAATTTCCAGCCTTTTAAAGGCTTTACAAAAACACACCCTGGCAACTCCGTCATTCAAATCCAGTGGTTTCAACAGCCCAAGTTTATCAAGTTCATGAGAAGAATCCAAACAAGGTCAAGAACTAGAGAAGAGGGGCTATTTTTCTATCTACACTTATCCCCAAATAGAGCAAGAAGGGGAAGAAGAACTCAAAGGTCTCCATCTCCACCAAATAGAACATTATCCACACCTCCACCTGAGTAGACCCTTTCTTCAATCGACTAGGGTTCTTAGGCCGCTTAGGATGGCTCATCTACAACCACTAAATCAGCCACCTCCAAACCCCTATGCAAATTTCACAGAAGCAGTCCACTTGCCCTTAATGCACAAAATATGGTCCCGATAATAATATAAAAAATATCCCATACTTCACTAGAGAAAATCACACAACTCCCATTGACCACATTCAAGACATTGCAAATGTTTGTGCCATACATGAGATTATCGAGATGGATGTTGCGGTCAAGTTGTTGGCTTCTTATTTCAAAGGAAAAGTGTTGTAGTGGTTTAGAGGCTTGGGAGTAGGATCAATTCAGAATTGGGATCAATTGTGCACAACTCTTTGTGGCTAGTTTGGGGAGAGGGTTGACAACTTATCCCTTTTAGAGCAAATGACTAAAATCAAAAGGGCACCAACTGAGCAGATGATAGACTTCAATTCCAGATTCCAAAGAACATGGGAAAGGATCCCAATTGTAGTTAGACCAATAGATGAAGGTGCATTTATCTATTTTCTTAAAGATCTAAATTATGATATATCTGTTATGATACAATCTATGGGGGGAATAACCCTATCGGACGCCTATGCCATAGCCATTAGAGATGAGAATTTACTAATTCAAGCTGGTAAACTTGCACCTAGGCCACCTATGCCTCTCTATCCAGATATGGGGAATCCTAATCCTAATCAAATGCCTACAATAGCTCCCATCCTTGCTCCAAGAAATCAAAGTTCAAATGAAGCTTCCACTTCTTCTTCTAGTCCTTCAAATGAACTCCAAGAGGTTATGAAACAATTGAAAAACTTGGGAAACAAGTTGGTATCTTTTAAGTGGAAGCAAACTCAAAATTCTAGACCTTATCAACCTCATTTCCAGCCTAATAAACCTCTATATAATCTAAACAAGCCACTTGTTTAAGCTGCTAACTAGAACCAAGGACAACCCCAAGTTGTTAGGCCATTCCAAACATATAACCCTAATGCAGTTTCAACATCTAGGGCCTTGGTTCCAACTCAAAACAACATAGCACAAGAATATGAATGGTGTTTCCCATGCAACCAATGACATGATCAAACAACATGCTTAAATGGTGCTTTAAATCAAGCATTGATGGTGACTACGATGGGTGTTCCTCAAGAACCAAACCAAGAAGAAAGTCAGTAATAGGTAACTAATCAAGAAACACCTCCAAATGAGACAACACTTGTGAATTGACAAGTTGAGGATTTTTGTGGAATAAATCAGTCCCCTTATCAAAGTGTGGAAGCTAACATGAGGTCTAAGAAGAAGAATATAGAGGAAGGGTAGTCATCTAATCCAAGTGCTTTTCAGCCTTCTATCACACTTCAGGGTATAAGTAATCCAAGTGCAACCCCAAACATTTAAAATCAGCCCAAACTACCATCTAAGCTAGCTCAGGGTACCTTACATGTAGCCCATGTGCAGAGAAAATCATGGCAAACAAGGGGCAATAGAGGGAGAACACATCTCCTTTTAACATTATTGATCAAATGAAGAAGACCATTATAAGAATTTCTATGTGAGAATCGGTGAAAATTCCGGGCCAACAAAATTTGTTACAAGCAGCCATGGAGAATTGGTCAAAGATCTTTAGTGCCCACTTCCTTCGACACCTTTTTGATACTAATCATGATATTGTTGATTATATTATAAACATGATTATGGACCTTATTATAGTATGATGATAGATGTAGATCATGGATTATTGTTGTCTTGATTCGGTTATGATGCATGATGATTATTAGAGGCATTTTGGATATTGATGATGGTATACTATTTGAAATGGTTATATTATGGATGTTGTGCGGACTTGTGATAGTTGGATATTGTGAGTAGACCTAGAAATGGAAATTATTGGATGATGATATAATTATTGAATAAAATTGCAAATGATATTGCTAGATTGCTTTGATGTTGTTGTGATTCATATATCTAGATGATTTTAGTAATTATATTTGTATTATTTTGGATGTTCTGATATGGCCACGAGGCTGAAGGAGGTATTTGTGTTTTGCAGGTTAAAATGTCACAACAAACATTGGGGGATTGAAGACCAACCACATTGGAATTATAGATGAATTCAACAAGGTCACCATGGCAACTAGTATTTGTTTGTGTGTGTTAGGGATTCCCAAGGGGGATCACCTTTAATTGTGACCAAGGGGTTTTATGTATTTATTTTATTTTGGCCCCTTTTGTTTATGTTTGCATGTGTTTATTTTGTGGTGCTTTTACCCCTTTCATTAATTATTAAATGGTGTGTAAATATTGTGAGTAATCATGTGGTTAAGTTAATTAATTAAAATATGTCATAAGAAAGTAATTAATAGAGTTTTTGGCCTTGAATTAAAGTGTTGTAAGAGATGTGTAAGTTAACTTTTGAGTGTGAAACACTCCACCCTCTTGGAAATTTGAATTTTTCCTTGGAGGCTATTTTTGGAGGCTTGTGGGACAAGTTAAACTTGTCCCATACCCCTTAAATTTAATTACCAACCATACCTACGGTTGGAGAGTTGAGATTAGACTTTTATAATACTTTTTGAGAAGGTAAATCGTAGGTTTTAATTGTACTTTTCTTACATGATTTAATTTCAGTCCTTTAGGGTGTGGGTTGGATTTGAGTGTGTAAGTAAACTGTCATATTATTCACCCACCTATTTATTATGCTTTGGAGAATGAAGTTGAATTTTGGGTTGGGGTTGAAGATGTGTGATATGGCATCCTACGTGGATCTGCCTCATCCTTTTTCCTTCCCTCTTCTATAAAATTTGAATTCCTTGCCTTGTTTTGGGGTTGCTTCACTTTGGAGACTTCATTCTTGGGTGAATTATTTTTTTGTTTGGGAGCTCTTGCTTTGAAGAATTTTTTTGGAAGATTGTTGCATGCTTGTGCTTGACTATTTTGGTTTGCTTGCATTGGGATAAAACTTGCTGTTTTGGAACTCGGAACAACTCCATCATGGAGAGGTAAGAGCTTGGCTCTTGAAATGCTTCCTTTTGTTTATGAAAATGTTATTGTGTGAATGTTTTGGCATGTTTGTGGGTTGTTGGGTAGATGGCCTAGGAATGGTGTAGGAGAAGACTATGGGGTTATTTTGTGGGAGGTACAAGTGTGTTTTAGGGAGGTATAAGGGTGGAGGGAGTTAGGATTTGGGTTCCATCTTACAAAGAAATAGCTTGCATTTCTTTAACTCGTTATGGGGTGCCATAATAGGTTGGGGAGGCATAAGGAAATGTGAGGAATAAGGGGTGCTTAGGGGAGGCATAAGGGTATGTCAGAGATTTGAAATGATATATATATATATATATATATATATATATATATATATATATATATATTTATTACGGTGGTTTGTTCTCAGGTGGTGATACCCATTTCCCTTTGGGAGGCATAAGCAACATCCCCCATAGTTTCTTGCTCCTTTGGCTTGCTTGATGAAGCCTCAGTAATGTTTGTCATGTTTTAATGTAGTTGTAAACTACATTCTATTTGGACTGTGTTTTTATTGAGAAAGTGTTGCTTGTGTGTTTGTGGAAGCCTATTGTTTCCATGAGTTGGATCACATCTTTTATTGCATTGTGGTTGGGGCTCAGGGGCCAATGAAGAAGGATGACTTCTCCTCTTCATTGGATGTCTTAGTTGGGTGGAGAGCATTGCCTTTCCCCTACTTTTGTTGTGATCAATTTGGAAGAATGAAAAATATGCATGTTGTTGTTCTAGAGCAAGGAGAAAGATAGTTTGACAGTCCCTTGTGAAATGAAATCTTATTGTAGCCCCTTTCCCACTTGAAGTGGATGATCTGTGTATTAATTGTAATGGAAAGATACTTTGTATTGACAATGAAAGTTGAAATTTGAAATGTAAGAGAGTTATACTCTATATTCTGTTTTGGAAAGAATGAAATGTATTTTGTATGTTGTATTTTGAAATCGAATGGAAAGGAGGTTGTAGGAGTTTCATTGAATTAATGGAAGTGTTTGCCTTGTTCACATGATATTATTTCCATTGGAAATCTGTGTTTAACATGAACTATGAAATCCCCGTTTAGAAAGTGGAAAAGTGATACATGTGAGAAGAAAATGTATTATTTTGTTCTCTATATAATATATGATTTTTGGAAAGAATAAGAGAAGGATGTTACAAAGATATATGTTGGAATCAATAAAGGATTGCATTACCTTTCTCAATTTGCGTTGTTTTTCTCTTAGAAATTCAGAAAAGTTTTGGGAATTTTTCCTAATTTCACCCGCCGACTCACGCTGCTAATTAGAGGCTGCCACGTGGCACCACGAGGTGTTGGGGGACCCTTTCTAAGCTTAGCACTCTCGGAAAATTTTGGGAAAATTTTCCAACTTTTCCCACTTGCCCCACCGGGCCACAACCAATTAGGTGATGCCACATGGTGTCATGAGGCATCGACGGAGGAGTGGGTCCCCTTTTGCCTTTTTTGTATCAACAACTTTGGGAAAATTTTCCAAGTATTCCCCACCACCCGCCACCCATAACTCGAAAAAATATGAGGAGTTATGAGGACTTCTTTATATCAATGGAAAGTTGAAGAAATTTCCTATCCAATGGGAATCGGTGGTTCATTTTAAGAGACCTCGTGGAAATCGGAGGTAGAGAATACGGTGAATATCCCGAATCGGTTTTCGGGAAGGTGAATTTTTGGGGTCAGTATGAAAAATTTCACCGATTGTCAAGTCTGCTTCATGACAGGTGCTGCAGACGCTGACGGGAGATTTTGTTGTCACGCATAAAAAAATGCATTGACGCGTCCGTCACTATACCTTAGTGATGCGCGTCGCCAACAACCATAATGATGCACGCCATCGAGGTTCAGTGATGAGCGCCACCGAGGGTGCCGTCGCGCATTTTTTTGACGCTACGACATCAAAATCTCTGTCCGTCGCATCCGCAGCCTTCGACCTCTACTTTCTCATCAAAAAATATCCGTGTCGCGCATCAACAAACTCTTTGTCGTGCATCTGCTATGCGTCAATATCTATTGTACCTCCTTGTCGCGTCAACAACCATAATGACGCGCATCATGGAGGTCTAGTGACGCGCGTCACTAGACCTCAGTGACGCGCGTCATTACGGTTGTTGACGCACATCACTGAGGTCTGTTGACGCGCGTCAATGCATTTTTTTGACGCGCGACAGTAAAATCTCCTGTCGCGTGTCTGCAGCCTCCGACCTCTGCTTTCTCATCAAAAAATCTCCGTGTCACGCATCAACAAACTCTTTGTCGTAAAGCGCTCGCATGCGTCAATATCTATTGTACCTCCTCACGCCGCGTCAACTATCCGTCAAGGTCATGCGTTAAAAAATAACCCTCATTGACGCGCGTCAACAGACCTCTTTGACGCGTCAACAAGGTTGTTGACGCGCGTCAATGAGGTCTGTTGACGCGCGTCAATGCATTTTTTTGACGCGCGACAACAAATATCCTGTCGCGCGTCTGCAGCCTCTGCCCTCTTCTTGCTCATCGAAAAAATCTCCATGTCGCTCGTCAACAAACTCTTTGTCATGCGTCTACTATGCATCAATATCTGCAGTATCTCCTTGTCTGTAAACCCTCCTTGTCGCGCATCAATAACTTACCCCCTTGTCGCGCGTCTATAATACGGGATATATCATATTGTTGAAAAATGTGAAGTAGAAGTGTTCTACCTGGCGAATAATCTAGGTTTATATAGGGGATATTTTTCAAGGGTAGGCGAAGGCAATGCCTAAAAAAATTAAAGTGTAATTTTTAGGTGAACAGGTCACTGACCCACGCCAAAAAATTCACCTTTTCAAAATTTTCAAAAATGGAATATTCACCATATTACGAATATTCACCACTAAAATTTTCCCGATGGGAATGATTTAGGGAAATTTTGAAGGTGTTAAGTTTGAAAAAATCAAGTTGAACCTTTAAGCCTGTTAGAGAGTGGGTATGGTGAGGAATTACCCTCTGAACCTAATTGAATCTTCTAACCTTAAATTTTGGACCTTATGACCTCTAATAATTGTTAATAAAAGAAAAGTATGTTCTAGTGGATTAGAATTGTTTCGGAACCTGTTAGTGATAACTGTTGTCTTGTAACCCTGTTGTAGATTCTTTTAATAAAAAAATTATTCCATAATTTTCCTAATTAATCCTAGGTTGTTCTTGGGTCTCAAGTGGGTTGTTTTAGTGGGTGTTACACTTGGTATCAGAGTAGTGGTTCAAAATCTTGGGCCATTGGGCACACTAGAAAACTTGAGACATGAGCCTTAAACCTAGCACACTTTTAAATCTAGAAAACAACTTAGTTTAGAAATTACATATTTTAGTAAACATGGAAACTTAATAAAACCCCGAAAGATGAACTAACTCTTGCCTTGGTCTCAGGCAGGAGGTGCAAATGGGATGAGGGGTATTTTCACATAGACCTAAACTTACCACCACCGAGATCATGATGTAATGACCATCCTACCCAGATTTTGTAGACTCTTCAGATGTTAATGCCACTCTATGTGGAGGATTAGTAGGAGGACATGCAGCCGCATGACATGACAGAGTCCCTTCCATTGAGTGTTAGGTATCTCCGACCAGGTGAGGAGCATGAAGGAGAGAACTCCCATTCGAGTTAGCCATAGTAGAGTGACCGAGTTTCGGGACATAGAGAGAGGTCTCTGAGCCCTAGGATTAGGGATGAGCATATAGAGAGGCCTAGAGGCCATTAGACCACAACTGCAGATCACATCGGGAGATCCTGAAGCTTCAACCATCACATTATTCGTGACATAGGTGGATTTCGGGCAGAGGCACTGGTTAGTGAGCTTGAGCGGGTGCTTCAAGTTCTCAGTATTTGTTCTAGCAACACGAAAGCTCGTGTTGCAATCCATCTTGAAAGATGGAGTTGGTGTCTCTGTGGCGGATAGAGGAGCGTAAGCTCTATGTTGATTCCGAGATAGTTACACGGGAGCTCTGTGAGGAGTGTTTCAAGAGAAAATATTTGCCATAGAGGTTCATACAATAGTAGATGGATGAGTTCCATGACCTTCGACTGACATCTCTTATAGTGGCTGAGTATGAGAATAGATTTATGGATCTACTCCAGTATGTTGGTTATATGCAGGATGAGCAGTGTAGATTCACAGGTTCATCTCGAGGCCTGAATCTAGACATTGGAGGTGCAGTGCAGATCCATTGTCCACAGACATTAGCTGAGGCCGTCGAGAAGGCCTATATAGTAGAGGAGACTCAGGGAAAGACCCAATAGGCTAGAGACCGAGTCCGGAGAGTGTATACATCGGATGTAGGACAACAAATCAAGGGGGTCAGTACCACTTCCTCATGGTGGACAAGGTTCAACATAGTCATCTTTTAGACCATAGCAACAACAACAACAGTCCCGCCCACCTTATAGACCTCCACAGAGATTTGATGCACGAAAGGTCAAAGTATGGGGCCTCCTCCTAGGGGTCCCATCAAGACATAGGGTGCCTAGAGAGCTCACTGGCCGGGAGCTCACAAATAGAGACCTCGAGACCACAACCGGATCATCGGGATCCACACCATGACTCGTGAGTACCGGTCGGACTGTTACATAGGGGAAAGGATCGGGTGGTTGTTTTGGTTGTGGTGTTATTGGACATTTTGGAGAGATCGCCATAAAACCCTAATAACAAGGGTAAGACACGAGACCTCGAGCGCATCGTTAGTGATATCGGACGAAGTCATAGGATGTATGCAATGGTCGAGAACAACCAATCGAGCATCAAAATACGCTTATTGAGATTGCATGTAACATTGGTGGCATTCCTACCTCCATTATGTTTGATTTTGGTTATGATTCTTTTATTGCACCATCTTTAGTAGAGTGATGCAGGCTGGTGGAAGTTAGGTAGGGTCTTAGTTGGGATGTTGAGATGGCTTATGGAGCCAAGATCTCTCGTAGAATCCTTACTTAAGGAGTGTGTGGTAGATTTGGGACCTTTCACCACTACCTCAAATCTCAGTATCCTTCCTTTGGGCTCATATGGAGTCATTGTTGGTGCAAGATCATAGCACTTCGAATGTCTGCAACACGATGGGTTGAGACTCTCAGTGCGATTGCACAACATGGAGCTTTTCCCAAGTGTGGGACCTCGCGAATTGGAAAAGCTCTCCGGATGAAGGCCGGTTCCTATTCCTCTGTTCAGATGCACACGTAGAAAATGCAGAGGGTTTACTAAAAACCTAATCTAACTTGCCAAGGAGACAGGGTAAGAAAATGCATGAAATAAAACCTAAACTACAAAGGTGATGCACCGAGGAATGAAGAACACCTGTCTTGCCAAATAAACACAGACCATTAAAATGCAATGCAAGATCATACACAGATAGCCAGATTCACAGTGAAAGATCAAGGGGATGCAAATGAATACAGAGAGGGTTGAGAATTATCCACAGACATGTATTAATTTTCTCCAAGGATTGATACAACACACTGCAAAATGCCAAGAGGCAAAGATACATTACAGTTTCAAATGGGAGGTTTGAACTCCACAAGTTCACCTGCCAAAGAGAAGAAGGGAGGGGCAAAACAGAAATGTCCAACCTTTAGAAAGAAGCCCCTCCTTACAATTTATAGGAAGAATGAGAGAAGGGGAAGAGAGGAATTCTAAATCTACCCCAACCACCTCTAGATTGCACTTAACTATCTCATTATGGTGGTAGGTGAGGACCCCAAATGAACCCAAAAGTGGCGAACTGTATTTTTATTTTTAAGAATTTTTCTCACCCAATTAAAGATATGCAATCGTAGTTGGATAGAGGACCTTGTAAGCTTTCCAAAAGTCCAACCTTGCATGAATCTCGAGCTCCCGGAACCAAAAGTTATGGCCATTTGAATATTTGCGCTGTGGTCGCTCTCCCGTCGCGCTCAAAATGTTGCACCTCCCGAAGGTGCGCCATAAAGCGCATCCATGTGTGTGTTGAAATACTCTTCCATGCGCCAAGGGCACATCCTTTACCCTGTCAACACTCCATGTCATGCGCCACTTCGTGTGCCTTGGGCGCACCATTTTTTTCTCGCCGACACTCCGTGTCGTGCGCCCATTCTCGTGTGCCTTGGGCGCACCATTTTTTCTCGCCGACACTCCGTGTCGTGCGCCCATTCTCGTGTGCCTGGGTGCACCATTTTTTCTATCGACACTTCGTGTCATGTGCCCATTCTCGTGCGCCTTGGGTGCACCATTTTTTTTGTCGACACTCGTGTCGTGCGCCCATTCTCGTGCGCCTGGGCATGTCGTGGATTTGAGCTTCTTTGATTTCTCCATTCTCCGCTTGTCTATATCTACCCGGAGAAAAGATATATTCAATAGTCATCTTGGGTATGGATTGGTTTTCTACACATAGGTCCAGAGTGGATTGTTACCACAAGATTATATCCTGTGCGAGATGATTTGGGAGTTGAGTTGGTGATTTCCAAGATCGGGGGACCTATTTCTATTCACACCATCTCTCGCTATGCAGCCTTAAGCGTGTGTGTGCGATGGGGTTGTCGGTTGTATGATGTTATAGTCAATGATGAGATAAGAGGATGGCTCTAGTAGACCATGCTAGATGATCACCCCTTTTTGAGAGAGTTTGCAGATGTCCTTCCGTGGGAGCTACTGGGGTTACCACTCCCATGTGAGATTGATTTTCACATAGATTTGGTTTCGTGAGTAGAGCCTATCTCACGAGCACCTTATCGATGACCACACCGAGCTCGTGAGCTCAAGTCGTAGCTTGAGGGCCTTTGGAGAAAGGCCTTATCTCGCCCGCCCTAGTGTATCCCCTTAGGGTGCACCGGTGATCTTTGTAAAGAAGAAGGATGGATCCATGCTAATTGAATAAGGTAACGATCAAGAATCATTATCCCCTTCCGCACATTGATGATTTGTTTGATCGATAAAGGGAGCCATAAATTTATCTAAGATATACTTTAAGTCAAGTTACCATCACCGAGGATTTCAGAGATGTACATTCATAAGACTGCCTTCCATACGAGATATGGCCACTATGAGTTCATAGTGGTACCTTTTGGTTTGACAAATGCCCCGTAGTGTTTATGAGTTTGATGAATGGGGTATTTAGGATCTTCTTAGATTGCTTCGTGCTCATTTTCCTTGATAAAATTTTTGATTTACTCACGTATGCGTGAGGAGCATGAGGGGCACCTTCGCTAGGTTCTTCAGTGTCTTCGGGAGTAGCAACTTTATGGGAACTTGGAGAAGTGTGCATTCTTTCGATAGAGGTGCAAGATTTGGGTCATGTCATCTCTAGGAAGGTATCACCTGTCGATCCTTCTAAGATTAGAGCTATTATGGATTGGCTAGCACCCACTACTATGACTGAGGTGTGAATCTTTATGGGATTAGCAGAGTTACTACCAGAGATTTGTTCAGACTTCTCTTGGATTACATACCCCATCACTTCCCTTCGGAGGAAAGGGAAGAAATTTGTTTGGTCGATGGTGCGAGTAGGCTTTCGGGCACTAAAGGAATGTCTCACTACAACACCCATTCTTGAAGTTCCGGCCCACAGGTGAGTTTTTCGTTTGCACGAATGCTTCTTTAAAGCAGGCTTGGAGGTGTGTTAATGCAGAGGGAAGAGTAGTGGCTTTTGAATCTTGCAAACTCAAAGATTACGAGCTTAATTATCCGACTCATGATCTCGAGCTTACGGTAGTTATGCACGCTTTGGTTTGATGGAGGCACTTTCTTCTTGGTCGAAATTCATACTGTGACAGATCACTTGAGCCTTCACCACCTCTTCACACAACCCAATCTCAATGCTTGTCATTACGACATTGATGGAGTTTCTTTATGAGTATGATATGGAGATAGAGCATGTGAAGGGAAAGGAGAATGTGGTAAGATGCTCTCAAAGAGATGGAGACATGTGGCTATAGCCACCTCGGTGAGCACGGATTTATAGAGTAAATTTCTTCAAAGAACTTCCTCGACAAATTCTACATTACAGTTCGAGAAGAGATCGAGTCTCGAGACCTCTCGAGGGGAAGTTCGATGGATTTTATTTAGAGGCATATTTTCTCCTCGTGCATAGAGGCCGATTTATGTTCCCAGAGATAGAGGCTTGAAGTAGGACATCTTGGTAGAAGCACATCATGCACCCTATTTAGTCCATCCCGGGTGAAGAAGATGCACGCCACTTTGAGACAAAGTTGTAACACTGGAGAGGACTTTGAAGAGATGTGGCCTAGTTCGTGTCACAATGTTTAGAGTGCCAAAAGTAAAGGCCAAGCATCAACATCCAACTGGCCTTCTTTTCCCTCATGCTATACCGGAGTGGAAATGGGACACCATTTCCATGGACTTCATTGTTGGGCTACCGATGTCGAGATATCACCACGACGCCATCATGGTCACGGTTGATAAATTGACAAAAGTGGCTCACTTTCTCCAATGAAGACTACTTATACGGCTAGTGCAAGTGACACAAGTATATTTGGATGATATTGTCGTGTTACATGGGATTCCGTGGAAGATTATTAGTGACTGCAATTCTTTATACACTTCCCATTTTGGACTACTACGCAACATGCCCGGGACGAAGATCAATTTCAGCACAACATATCACCTTGAGACAGATGGAAAGATGGAGCAGTGAATCAAATTTTAGAGGACATGCTCGGGATGTACGTGATGGATCAGCAGCCTCAGATGGGAGGACTACCTGCATGTACTTGGCGAGTTTTCCTACAATAATAGTTTTTAGAGTTCTATAGGCATGGCTCCTTTTTAGGATTTGTATGGCAGAGAGTGCATGACACCTCTTAGTTGGGACATGTTAGAGGATAGGGCTTCTCTTGGACCAGATTTATTGTAGGACATGGAGCAACAGGTGGTTTTGATCAGACAAAGACTGCAAGAGGCATAGGATAGGAAGAAGAAGAATGTAGATCAGCATAAGACCGACCATAGTTTTGATGTGGGCATGAAGGTGTTCCTTCATGTTAGGCCACATAAGAGCCCTATTCATTATGGAAAAGGTTCTAAGTTATCTCCTAGATTCGTGGGTCCTTTTGAGATCTTGGAGCATATCGGCCCTTTGGCCTATTGTCAAAGCATTGCCACCTAGCTTATCTTGCATACATGATGTGTTTCATGTTTCGGTTCTTAGTAGATATGTTGCAGTACATGGATCTTTTATTGCATTGTGGTTGTGGCTCGGGGCCAATGAAGAATGATGAATTCTCCTCTTCATTGGATGTCTTGGTTGGGTGGAGAGTGTTTCCTTTCCCTACTTTTGTTGTGATCAATTTGAAAGAATGAAAAATAAGCGTGCCACTATTCTCGGAGCAAGGAGAAAGATAGTTTAACAAATCCCTGTGAAATGAAATCTTATCAGAGCCCCTTTCCCACTTGAAGTGGATGATCTATGTATTAATTGTAATGGAAAGATACTTTGTATTGACAATGAAATTTGAAATGTAAGAGAGTTATACTCTGTATTATGTTTTGGAAAGAATGAAATGTATTTTGTATGTTGTATTTTGAAATCGAATGGAAAGGAGGTTGTAGGAGTTTCATTGAATTAATGGAAGTGTTTTCCTTGTTCACATGATATTATTTCCATTGGAAATCTGTGTTTAACATGAACTATGAAATCCCTGTTTGGAAAGTGGAAAAGTGAAACACGTGAGAAGAAAATGTATTATTTTGTTCTGTATATAATATATGATTTTTGGAAAGAATAAAAGAAGGATGTTACAAAGATATATTTTGGAATCAATAAAGGATTGCATTACCTTTCTCAATTTGCGTTGTTTTTTTAAGATTGAACATCTAAATGTGAATTGAAATCTCTATTTGAAAGAAGTAAATGCGTATGAAGGAAAATGCAGAACTCTGTCTTTTGAAATATGTGAAAATTGGAAATTAGAGATGTATCTTGGTTTTGAATAGTTGGTTTGAATCAATTAAATGTATTGGAACACATTATAATGCTTGGAAGAAGAAAATGGCAAATAGACCTTTTAAAATTTGATCTCTGTCTTGCATTTTCAAATTGACAATTATTTAATCCCAAATGCACAAACCGAATCTACAACAAAGAAATAAAAAATGAAACATTAATTTGGGCATAATAAGATCCAATCGAATTCATCTAGGCATTAACACTTAAGGAAATTCTTATAAAACTTAGCAAAATCGGGCTCAAACCATTTTGCATCGTCATTCTTTGTTAAGAAATGTAAATGTTCAAATTGCAAATCAATCAGACAAATTGAATCTTGAAATCTCTCTCAAATACACCTAAGAACAATTTTCCATGTCTATTTGACATGTTGAGAGAGGGACAAGAACAAATTGAACAAGTTAAAATTTACCAGTTTGCACTGTAAAATCCTACAGGTCATTTTCTTGAAATTGACCCCTTAAACTTTATCAAAATCTGAAATTAATGATCCCTATGTAAAGAGGACATCGAGATTTTCAAAAAGTCCTCGCTTGCCCAAAACCAAGCCCTCTATCAAAAGTTATTGCCTTCTCAAGTTTTCCTTCACTTGGCATCAAATTTTTTTGGGGAAAATTTTTCTTGGAGGGCCCACGGGCCCAAATTTTTCTCTTAGAAATTCAGATTTTTTTGGGAAAAATTTCCTAATTTTTCCCGCCAACCTCTTCGCCACTCATAGGCTTCCACGTGGCACCACGAGGTGTCTGGGGGAGGGGGTGCTTTCTTAGCTTAGCACTCCCTAAATTTTTGAGAAATTTTTCCAACTTTTCCTACTTGCCCCACTAGGTCTGCAACCAATCGGTGATGCCACATAGCATCACAAGGCATCGACGGAGGAGTGGGTCCCCTTTTGCCCTTTTTTTTTTGTATCGGAACAACTTTGGGAAAATTTTCCAAGTATTCCCCTCCGCCCGCCGACCCATAACTTGAAAAATATGAAGAGTTGGGAGGACTCCTTTATATGAATGGAAAGGTGAAGAAATTTCCTATCCAATGGGAATGATTTAGGGAAATTTGAAGGTGCTAAGTTTGAGAAAAATCAAGTTGAACCTTTAAGCCTGTTAGAGAGTGGGTATGGTGAGGAATTACCCTCTGAACCTAATTGAATCTTCTAACCTTAATTTTGGACCTTATGACCTCTAATAATTGTTAATAAAAGAAAATTATATTCTAGTGGATTAGAATTGTTCCGGAACTTGTTAGTGACAATTGTTGTCTTGTAACCTTGTTGTAGATTCTTTTAATAAAAAAAAATTATTCCATAATTTTTCCTAATTAATCCTAGGTTGTTCTTGGGTCTCAAGTGGGTTGTTTTAGCGGGCGTTACAACATCAAACGAGTCATCCAAAAATCAAGAGAAGGTGCTCACTAATGCAACTCTAAAAGACGGAGTCCATGGAGGTCAACAAGGTAAAAACACGAAGCCTCCTCTATTCTATATATATTTGGTTATTGTGAACAATCTTGTACACAACCGCATGATTGACTCGAGGGCTAGCAATTTGGTAATGCTAAACAGATTGCAGATCGGTGGGCTCGAAAGATGACCTAGTTTCCCAAGGAGTGGTACAATTATATGGGATGACAAAGTGGGGAATGTTGGGATCATAAGATTTTTAAGCCTTACATTACACACATGTCCTAATGTCACGATTCAACATGATATATCGTGATTGACTTGCCACCACTCTTTTCAGCAGTGTTTGTCATGATACTTCACCACCAAAATCGAGGCTACTTATCACCGATTGGTCGTATATACTCTTCGTAACAAGGTATGGAGCTAAGGATACAACTGTCCGAACCTATTGCAAATTTCCATATTGAACCTCATGTACTAAGCCCGGTCAATATAAATTACTCACCTTTGATCAAGAGGATTTCCCAAACACTCAAGGAAATAGATACCAAAGTTGGGGGCATCCCGGATTTGAATCTTGATGAATGGGAAAAAAATTCATGAATATGATCCATACAAGGAAATAGAGGAGGCTGAGTTGGGAGTTTATTGTTTACACAAGGAAAACACACCCTTCATAGCCTCACCAAAATGGATGACAAGAGTGATAATGAAGTATGTTAGCTATTTTTGATGGCTTAAGGAGTGGGTAAGGTGTTGGAGGAGGAAAATAGTTTTGTCACCACAAGGCATCCTCATATCAAGCCTCTCATGAAAAGAGAACTGAAAAAACTCATTAAAGCAAACATCATCTTTCCAATCAAGCACTCTTCATGGGTAGTAAACTGTGTCACTAGGAAAAGAATAAGGAAATCAGGTTATGTGTGGATTCTTGAGACTTGAATAGGGCCTTTCTCAAGGACCACTACCACTTCCTTCCATGGAGAAAATCCTGTTGTAGCTGGTTCCAAAATGTTCTCATTACTTGATGGCTACTCGGGCTATAATCAAATCATGGTGAAATAAGATGAGCAGTTCAAGACAACCCTCACCACAAAGTGGGGCACATATTCTTATAGGAATATGCCATTTGAAATGTCGAATTCCATAGCCACTTTCCAAAGGGAAATGTATATGGCATTCAAAGGGCTGATCAATAACATATTTCTTATGTATCTAGATGACATCACTATATTCTCCAAGAATAACAAGTCACCTCTTTCACCTTAGACAAGTGTTCCAAAGATGTAGGATATTTAGAGTGTCTTTGAATCCAAAAAGTGTATATTCTTATCTCATGAAGGAAAGCTCTTAGGCCACATTGTGTCTAAGGAAGGGTTGACAATTGATCTAGAAAGGGTAGAAGCCATTCAAGCATTGTCATTGCTAAGTCACAAGAAGGCTCTCCAAAGATTTTTGGGGAAAATTAATTTTGTTAGGAGGTTTGTTCCTAACTTTTCCCATCTTGTCAAACCACTCACACTGATGCTGAAGAAGACCATGGTTTTCAGATGGACTCTTGAAGGAAAAGAAAGCTTTGAAGCTATAAAGTAGGCCATTACATAGGCTCCAACCCTCATAAATCTAGATTTCTCGAAAGATTTTATTTTATACGCTTTTGGAGGCACGGATGCAATATCTGCCATACTGGTACAACCAAATCAAGAAGGACTGGAGCAACCTATCACATTCTTCAGCCAAAATATTCGGATTATGAGGTGAGATATTCATTCATTGAGAAACATGTCCTTGCTATGATTAGAATTCTAAAGAAATTTAGACATCTAGTGTCAAATACTAGAATAATTCATCTATTAGTTTCACATGCTGGTGTAAAATATTTTCTTTTGAACAAGGACCTTAATGAAAAGAGAGATGGTTGGATAACCAAGGTCATGGAGTATGATATTGATATAAATGTGACCAAATTAGTTAGGGGAAAAGGGTTGTGTGAGAAGCTAGCTTCTAACTAGCATGCTGAATCAAGAGAGGAGGTAGAAGATGTTATGATGTTGTAAGAGAAAATCCTCAAGGATTGAGTAATCCCAAAAGGAGGTATTTTAGAATTCATTGCATCCCATATGTTCTTGTAGATAATATTTTTTTCAAAAGGGATGTGAATGGTGTCCTCCTAAGGTGCATCAAAAAAGATCAGATAGAGAGGGTATTGCACAAGTTTCATGATGAAGAGGCGGTGGTCATTTTGACCCAAAATCAACAACCATTAGAATCATGAGGGCTGGTTATTATTGGCATAATATTTTCAATGATTGTTACTCATGGATTAAGAAATGCAAGAAGTGTGCCTTCTTCACAGGTAAAGAGAAGCTAATAGCCCTCCCACTCCATCCTATCTTAGTTAAGTAACCTTTCATGTAATGGGGGATATATTTTATTGGGATGATCAATCCAAGTTCCATCCTAGGTCACAAATGGATTCTTATAGCCACAGAACTACTTCACTAAGTGGACAGAAGCAATTACACTTAAGGAAGCAAATGAAGCTAGCATTCTAGACTTCTACGAAGGTATTACAACAAGGTTTGGTGTTCCTTCCACTATAATATCATATAATGCCTTAGCTTTCATTGGAGAAAAGATATCTAATTAGGTTGTTATAAATGACATCTATTTGAGAACTTATTCTAACTACTACCCTCAGGGTAATGGGCAAGAAAAGTCCACAAACAAGAACTTGTTAAGAATCATAAGAAGAACCCTAGATGAGAATCAGAGGACTTGGCATACCAAATTGAAATCAGCCTTGTGGGCTAATAGAATCACTCCTAAGAAGTCAACTGGTTATTCCCTTTCAAGTTGGTTTATGGAAGGGAAGCAAGGCTGCCAATATCCCTAGAATTACTAGCCTTAGAGCTTATCAAGTAGTTGGAGTTGTTTGAGTTTCCAGCCATGGATCAGATATGCAGAGCTCATGGAACTGGAAGAGATAAGAAAATAGGCCATGAAAACAATGGAGAAGGACCAAGCTCAAATCAAGATGAGTTTTGATAGAAAGGCCAAAGACATAAATTTTCAAGAAGGAGACCTAGTTCTGAAATGGGATGTAGACAAAGCCAAACCAGAAGGCACTCCAAATTTGATGCAATATGGAGTGGCCCTTACTTGATTTTAGGGTGCAAAGAAAACAATGCTTTCCAATTGACAAAGTTGGATGGAGAAGAATTACAGATTCTAGTCAATGACATCTATCTCAAGCATTATTACTGATGGGAGTATCTTTCTTGTAAATATTAGTTTAGAGTTTGTAATTCCTCCAAGTGCTTGTAGCACATCGTTCTGTAGCTAGGTTTGATTTCGATAAGTTCTTGTGCACTCTCTGCATGTTCCATTTGGGATATGTATGATTTTGTTATTTGTACATAGTTGTGATTTGTTGTTGTTGCACTTTCCAGTTTCAGGAAAGATCCGATGATGAAATAATGTCTTAGTAGTGTTCTAGAGAAACAAGAGGTTTTAGACATCAGACTAGTTTCAACAATCAAAATGACTCCATGCCCAATGGATGCAAAATCACTGGTCTTTCAGATCTAGCAGGCAGATCACCCCATAAGTTGCTAATTTTTATCCATTTTTACACCCCCTTTGCAAAATGGATCAACCTATCAGGTCTAGGTATTGATAGTTAATGGGAGCAACTTATAAGCTCACCACGGTGAAGGTTTGGAGTAGGATTTTATTAATGGTCAAACTAGAAAAATGTATGGATTGTCACCTTGTTGACGCGCGCGCCAATGCCCCTCTCTTGTCACGCGTCTACCGTACTTCCTATCACACATCAACCATGCTTCTTGTCGTGGGTCAACACCCTCTCATGTCACACGCCAATCGTGCTTCTGTCATGCAGATAAATCATCTATCCTATCACACATTAACCATGCTTCTTGTTGCAAGTCAATTACCCTCTCATGTCGTGCATCAACCGTGCTTCTTGTCACACATCAATGCCCTCTCATGTCACATGTTAACCGTGCTTCTTGTCACGCATCAGCCATGCTTTCTATCACATGTCAACTCCTCTCTCTGTCACGCATCAACCGTCTCTCCGCCACATATCAACCTCTCCTCACCTGTGACAATATTTTTTCTTTTTGTGCGTCACCTAGTGGTTTTGTCGAGCAACAACAAAGAGTTTCAGATATGGCCAGACATTAATGATACTGTACAAGGTAGCTCAACAATTGGTTTAATGAGGTATGGCACCCTTGTTCACCGTGTAAGAAAAGTACCATTGAAAAGTGAACCATCATGGTTTCCCATACCTACGTACAAGCATTTAATGAAGGATGTTGGTTGGTAGCTCCTTTTCTCTATATATATGTAAATTCCCCTCATTTGAAGAGGGAGAGATTTTCAAAATTGTAAAGGAACTCTGCCAAAATTGTTCCAACACTTTTGTGAGCTGCAGGCCTCAAATTTATGCATTTTGTGAAGGATTTTTGCCTTGTGCCTATATTGTAATGGATTGTGCATCATTTTAAGCAATAAAATTAGTGTTTTGGATTTTCTTTCCTAGCTTGATTTGTATGGCATTTCTCACCTTCTATTATATCTTGTAGGGTATATTGCGTTCCTTTGAATTTGGAGGTTTGAATGTGTTTTGGGACTATGGCATTTTATCTACCCTCTTCTTCCCCATTTCCCTCCACTTTCACTCACTAGGAATCTCTCTAGTCTTATTTTGGTGTTATCGTCTCCCTTAGTTTAGGATTTACATTTATGTATTTCTCTTCCTCTGGTCCCTTGGAATTAGTATTTTAGGAGTAGGTTAGCATTAGAATAGGTCAGAACCATCCTTCTTTGGAAGTTTGTCTCGATGCAAGGGTCCCACACCTGAGACAATGCCATGTTAGTCAAAAGTAGGGTTTTGTAATGTGCAAATCCTAGGGTGCTAATTTTTGACATAACACCACCACTACAATTGCTCAAGTACATTGAAGAATAATTAATTGTACTTCTCAAAATTTGGAAACATGTTCCATGAAGGCATTTAAGATCAAATAGTCCTTTTTGTTCCTATTAGCTTGAAGTAATGTCGAGAAGAGCTCACAATCGCTTCAAAAATTTCTCATAACTTTTCACCGACACCTCCTTTCAAGAAAATTATTTTTGCACATGATTTATATGCCAATATAATTAAATATTCCTTATATGATTTCTTCTAAGCATACTATATACTATTGTTTGAAAGCTAAGAAGCTAGCAACGCAAAATGAGCTTTTCAATAGACCTGTTTTGTAAAAAAATCCCATAACTTGAGAAAATGACCTAACTTTGACTGAAATTTTGCATGAAGCACCAGGACACCTTCCTCCATCATCTCCTAGAAATTATTGAAAAGGATAGCTCTAGAGTTTCTTGAAAAATCTCATTTTCATGTTAGCATTGTTGAGATCCCAAGGAGCAGTTTTGGATCGATGTATCATTTTACTCCAAGACCTGTTTCTTAAATTCCAAAGTCACAAGATGGGTTCATTTACCTATTAAACACACGATCAAAGAAATTCACCGACTCACTTTGCACCATAGATGCCTATTTGACTCCCATGCACTGGAAATGCGTCAATTTGGCTTTGCATGGACTAACAAGTACACCAACACATTATGACTCCCAAAACACACACAATGCATGAAAAAGACACACTGGGACAACACAACTACATCAATGACAACTAGAAATAGGTGGGAAACAAACTCCCCCTTTTTCATTGATGTCAACACTCTCACATGCCAAGACAAATTGATGGAAGCATGATAACTCACATGACAGACCAACAACATATACATCTTTCCCAGGTACATATTCTCCCCTTTGACATCCATGACAAAGATGGGACACACAAATAAATGAAAAGTAACAACACACAACAAACCAAGACTTTCAAGATCTCTCCCCTGAGATTTAGGCATAACTTTTGACAAGACAAACACCATGCATGAAACAAGGAGCATTTAACAAGACTGATACAAGGACATACCTAGACTGATCAAGGACACAACTACACCAAACATGAAGAAAAGAATACCATGGATGACACCATGAGCTAGTAGACTAGCTCCCCCTCTCTTGAAGCTTTCTCTGGCACATTACGAGCTGATTTTTCTTAACTAATGCTCCCTTAGATTGTCTAATATCTCTTTAACATCTGATAGGAGTAGGAATGACTCCTAATTCATCCCTGAGATACTCAAATGCTTCCTTTGTAAGTGGTTTTTTCATCATGTATGCTATATCCTCTTTTGTGCTTACATAAACTAGGTTAATTTTCTTATCATTTACTTGTTATCTTAAGAAATTAAACCTTATTGGAATATGATTTGTTTTTGAATGCAACACTAGATTTTTAGATACATTAATTCCTCTAATGCTATCACAAAGAAAAGGAGTTGGTTCATCAAATTTTACCTTGTAGTCTTCCAACGTTTTCCTCATCTAGAGAACCTGAGTGCAACACATGGCAACAACTATGTACTCTACTTCACAGGTAGATAATTCCACTGAAGATTTATTTTTTCTTAGCCATGACACAAGACATTTTCCAACAAAGAAATCTCCACCACTTGTGCTCTTCCTATCATCAAGATTTCCAGCTCAGTCTACATCAGTGTATGCTCTTATATTGAAGTCTTTTCTTACAGGATACCAAATCCCATACTCTAAAGTTCCCATAAGATATCGAGAATCCTTTTAACTGCCTTGAGATATGTCTCTTTTTGGTCTTCTTGAAATGTTCCTGCTAAGCCCACAACTTGCATTATATCGTGCTGGATGCAAAGTGGAATAGAGAAGGCTTCCAATCATAGATTTGTTAAGTGTTTTATCCACTTTAGGTGAGTCATCTTATTTTCTTAACTTGCATCCTACTTCCATTGGTGTGCTAATAGGTCTGCAATCCTCCATTTTGAACCTTTTTAGCATCTCCTTGATGTATTTTTCTTGAGAAATAAAGATGCCTTGATCTGATTGGTTTATGTGAAGGCCTAGAAAATATGAAAGATCACCAAGCATAGACATTTCAAATTCCCTACTCATTACCTCAGAAAACTCATGAGTCATTCTTTCATGATCTCCTCCAAATATGATGTCATCAACATAAACTATGACAATAAGAAACTTGTCTTCTTCTTCCTTTATGTAGATATTTCTATCAGCCTACTCCCTTTCTAAAACCTTTCTCAATAAGATAAGCATCCAACCTGCTATACCAAGCTCTGGGTGCTTGTTTAGCCCATATAATGCCTTTTTCAACCTGCAAACATAGTCCTTATCTTCACTCAAAGAGAATCCCTTAGGCTGCTCAATGTACACTTCCTCATTCAAGTTACCATTTAAGAAGGCTGATTTGACATCCATTTGAAAAAAATGATTTTCCTATGAGCTGCATATGCTAAAAATAATCTAATGGATTCCATTCTTGCTATAGGTGCAAAGGTCTCATCAAAATCAACTCCTTCCATCTGAGCATAACCCTTACACACAAGTATTTCTTTATTCCTTGTCACTTCACCTTTTTCATTCATTTTATTTCTAAAGACCCATTTTGTTCCTATAACATTCTTGTCTTTTGGCCTAGGAACAAGCTCCCATGTTTCATTTTTCTCTATTTGATCAAGATATTCATTCATTGCTGATTTCATCCAATGTTGGTCATTGCATGCTTCATTCAAATTCTTTGGTTCTATCATTGATAAGAGGGTTGTGTTTTCATTGTTCTGCTGACTTCTTAGCCTCCTTGTGAGCACACCTCCTTCTTTACTCCCTAAAATCTGATTTTCAGGATGGTCTCTTCTAATTTGCCTTGAAGGTCCTTTAGTGTCATGTCTTTCTTCTTCTTCTTCCACTTCTTCAACCTCATCATGTGTACCTCTTATTTCATCATCATCATCATGATTTTCAATGGCATGTGTATCATTTTCATGATTGTTCTTAGGCTGATTTCTAATTTTAGAGGGATGAGATTCATCTATTTTCACATTTTTGCTTTCAATCACCTTCTTAATTCTTTTATCAGTAACACCTGTGTATGCTGCACTGACTGATGAATAACCAAGAAAGATACCCTCATCACACCTAGAATCAAACTTGCCCAAATCTTCTTCATCTCTCTTTATGTAGAATTTGCTTCCAAAAACTCTTATATGCTTCACATTGTTGGTCTTCCTTTCCATAATTTATAGGGTGTTTTGTTACTATCTACTCTCAGTTGAGCTCTATTCAGAATATACATAGTTGTACTCACCGATTCACTCAAAGAGCTATCAAGAAGTTTGGATTCATTCAACATAGTTCTACTCATCTCCTGCATGGTCCTGTTCTTCCTTTCAACCACTCCATTTTTTTGTGGTGTCCTAAAGCTGAATATTGTCTTAGTATTTCGTGCTCTTTGTAGTAGTCATCAAACTCATTAGAGAAAAACTCTCCACCCTTATATGACCTTAAGCATTTAATTTTTGCATTCTTCTCATTTTCCACTAGTGCTTTGAAAGCTTTGAACCTGTCAAATGCCTCTGATTTGTTCTTTAAGCAAGCTACCCATGTCATCCTGGTGAAGTCATCAATTAGAAGCATAAAATACTCATCACCCTGCATACTAGATGTTCTTGTTGGCCCACATAAGTCTATATGAATCAGCTCCAAAGGTTGAGTAGTTGAATACTCTTTTGACTTGAAGGTCCTTGTTTGCTTGCCATGCAAACAAGATTTACACATGGTGTCTGCTAGTTTACATTTTTTTGGCATATTTCTAACTCCTCTTTAGCACTTAATTCCATAAGATTGTCAAAACCGATATGTCCTAGCCTTGTGTTCCATAACCAATCTGTCATCAAGTTTACTTGTGAAGTAATTTTATTTGTTTACCTCTTTTAGTACACACATGTTATTTCTTGTTATCTTTTCCTTTCCTACATTCTTCCCTAGTTTATTGTTAATGATTTTGCACCCTTTATCATTAAAAATCAGATTGTACCCCTGTTTACACATTTGGTTGACACTTTGAGCAAGTTATGTTTGAGACCTTCTACATACAACACATTTTTGTAACAATCAGTAAAGACTAAGAGTTACTTTTCCCACAATATTTATAGAATTATTGTCTCCAAATCTAACAACCCTGAAGCATTATTTGAAAAATATATAAACTTACTTTTATCCCCTGTCATGTGACTGGAACAACCACTATCCAAATACCAAATCATTCCTTCATCTTGCACATGAAAGGTTGTTTGAGCTATCATACCATTATCTTCTTTCCTGTTTGATTTATCCTTCACCACATATATCCATTTGATTGATTTGTGTGTTTGTGATATGTAAGCTTTTGATTTCTTACTATATCCAATGAAAATGCACTTCTCTCCTCTATTATCCCATTTTATTCTTATTTGCTTTGACACATGTGCATATGCCACACATCTAAAAACTCTCAAGTGTTCACCACTTGGATTTCTTCCACTCCATGCTTCGAGGCATTTTGTTCCTCACACTCTTTGTGGGACATGTATTCAAAGCAGATATACTACCTGCCTCAACATTTGCTTCTACCCATAATTTATCAGATAATCATCTTGATTTTGACATGATTCTTTCCATTTATTGAATGGTTATGTTCTTCCTCTCTTCTACACTATTTTTTGAGGTGTATACCTAGTTGTGAATTATTTCTTGATCTCGTGCTCTTTACAGAAGTTTAAAAACTCATTTGATATATACTCTCCTCATCTATCTGTTCTCAATGTTTTTATATAATGCCCACTATGCTTCTCAACCATGGCCTTGAATTTTTAAACACCTCAAATGTTTCTCATTTATTTTTAATAAATAAATCCATATCCTTCTCATTGAATTCATCAATAAAAGTAAGAAATTAATCTTTCTTGGATAAGGAGGGAGTCTTCATGGGACCACATAAATATGAATGTATCAGCTCAAGAGGTGAGATTTCTCTCCATGATTTACCTAAGGGAAAATCATTTCTATGTTGCTTCCCCAATATACATGCCTCAAAACCTTGTCTAGTTGTTCAATAGGAGGCAATCCCTTAACCATTTAATTTTTATAAAGAAAAATTAATCCACCATAGCTCAAGTGCCCATACCTGAGATGCCACAATGTGGATTGATTAATGACTATTGTCTTGAACGCTGCTGCACTTGCTACACTTTTCATCCTCAAAGGGAACATTCTATTTTGCATCATCTCTGCACTGCATTGCAATCAGCTTGTTTCTTCCACCTTTGTCATATATACTACATTATCCATTTTCAAACCTCACCTTATATCCATTTTGGACAAGATGCCCAATACTAAGAAGATTATACTTCAATCCTAGCACATAGAAAACATTATTGATATGCTTCTTGTCTCCTTGCTTGGTGAGAATGGATACTATGCCTTTACCCATCACAGAACCTTATTGTATGTTCCCATCTTTACTTTAGATCTGATTGCTTCATCTATATTATTAAACATCTCTTTATTTCCACACATATGATTGTTGCAAGCACTATCCAAATACCATACTTTCTTGCTTCCTTGCTCAGCTACATTACAAGTTAGAAAGAAACTTCCATTATTTTCATTCTTCTCAGGTTCAACTTCTTTTGCATTAGAGAAGCTTGCATTATGATTATGATTTCTCAAATCATATTATTTCTTCCTGCATTTACTGGCATAATGCCCAAAATTTTTACTAGTAATAACATTACACATTTGATTTGTCATACCTTTGTGAAGAACCACCTCTGGAAGTGTTGTTGCTCCTTCCTCTACCTCTTCCTCTTTCCTGTGGCTCTTGATAGTGGTTGTGACTTCCACCTTCTTGTTGGTTGTTAGATCATCCTCTTCCTCTGTTATATGATCCTCTCCCCCTTCCTCTAGATTTCATGTTTTTCTTAAAGGCTTGTTCATTAGAGGAGATTTTTGATCTACTCATTCTCTGTTTATGGGTTTGCAAAGAAGCCATCGATCATCAACACTCATTTTTTTAAAGTCCTTAGACTCTTCTATGACTACCACAACTGGGTCAAATATGACTGGAAGGCTTCTCAATACCTTCTCTATGATCCTATGATATTCAACAATATCACCATTAGTCCTCATTTGATTGACAATGGTCATTGTCCTTGTAAAGAAGTCATTTACAAACTCTAAGTCTTTCATGAGAAGAGTTTCAAACTCTCTCCTTAACATCTGCAATCTTACAACTTTTACTTTGTCACTTCCTTGATATGCATTATGTAATGTATCCCAAGCTTGCTTGAGTTTCACTGTTGCTATCCTGGAAATACCAAATATGTGATCGCATTTTGTATATAGCTCAAAGATTTTACATCCTTTCTTCTATTCTCCTTCAATGCATTTTTCGTGTTTGTGTCAATGCATTAAATGTAGCCTAGTCTTCTACCTCTATATATCCACCTTCAACTAGTTCTCATAGCTCTTGAGAAGAGAAAAAGTCTTCATTTTAATACACCATATATTATAATTATTACTATCAAATATTGGGGGTTGTTCTTTAAGCTACTATAAGAAGCCATTACAACTCAATTTAGAAAATAAAAACTCAAACCCACAAAATAATGAGTTTTTTTCTTGCTTTGATACCAATTTGTTGGCAATATTTAGTGCCGAATACAAACAACACAAGGGGAAAACACAAAAATAGAATTAAAATTAAGTATTATAATCGATTTAAAAATATTTTACAATCGGAGAGCCTTTACTACTGTTTTCTTTCTATTACAAAAAAATTCACTACTACTACACTATATATATTCTTATCTCGAATATTCCCTCTTCATTGTATTTTCCTTTTCTATATTTTTCTTCCTTCTTCCTTGAGCTGCTACTCTTTTCTCTCTATATTTTTCTCCCTTTTTGTTTCTTAGTGTTGTTGCACGAATACGATAATAATTCTCCTCAAAATACCCCTTTTTATAAAATTCCCGGTTTACTATTATGCCCCAAAAATGGACCCGAAACATAAATAAAATCCCACATATAATAAAATATATATTGGGCCTCCAAAAATAAGTCACGACCTAACAGAAGTCGACCAGTAAAGAATCCCGGAAGTTTCACGTCTCGCGGGAGGTTGGAGCACTTTTACACTGAGTCCCTGGACACGAAATATAACTCCTGGAAAATTATGTCCATCCCAAAAATGCAAACCTGGAATAAAACACGTAACTCTCACAAGTTAGGGATGAGAAGTGGAAGAAATTCCACGTGAAAAAAGAAAAGCGGGGCAATATATTTTTAATGGCAAAATGAGTAAATGTCGTGACATGGAGGTTGAAAAGTTCAACGACCAAAATAATCAAGATCCGTCACAAGAAGGTAGTTGGGGAGGCGGAAAAATAGAGAGTTTGAATGATGCATGCAACTCAAGATTACCACAATTAATTATGACATAATTTAAGTTATTTTTATGATTTTAAAATATTTTATGTTTTTTTTTTCATTTTTTTCCTTTTTTAATCAAATTTTTAGATTTTTTCAGCCAACCCTATTAATGGAATTTATATTTTGTGAGATTAACAACTCCCATATTTCATAGTTCAATGGCAAGAAAGATGCATACCGCCAACAACCATAAAAGCCTTGTTTTGTTCTCATGATATATGGGATCTTGTTGAAAATGAGTATGTAAAAGAAATAGATAACTTATATTATATTGCATTATCATAAGAAGATAAAAGATTTACTAAGGAAGAACAAAAGGAAGGATTCAAAGTTCTTCTTACACATTTTATCCCTATCTCTTTACTTTAAAGGGATCAATAGGCCTATATATTTGTATCCCTATGAATGATTAAATAATGCATGATTTTATTGTGTTAATTTTGTCAAATCTAATAAAAAAATCATTTGATATAAGAGTGAAATTATTTCTTGAGCATAATGGAAGAGTAATGTGTTCAGAGGGGAAATTTAATAATTGTTTCTATCCCAAACATGATTTATCTCTTGATGGAAGTTTAGCTTAGCTTATAGAAGGCTATGTAAAAATACGAAATTTAAGGAATCTTTTGTGATCCTATGGATTCAAGGTTGTGGTCATAAGAAAGAAGGTTCCTTGAGTGCCTTCTACTTTTACTTCTTGATGCATCTAGATGCATGAATGAGCATAGATATTGTAGTTTGTACATCTATCATCACTTGTGCACACACACACACACATCATCATCATCATCATATTATTATCTATATATGATATGTATATGATAAAATCATTACAAAAAAATTATTTGTGTTGCATTAAATGCATTGGGTAGTGATCGGATTGATTTCCTTTAGGTGATACTCCTCGTGGTGGTCTATATATGATTGTCTACTATAGTTTCTTCCGACAAGAAGGTTATCTATATATAATTGAGAAGTTTGAGTGAAGTGGTTTGTGTTTAGTCGTATCTAATTCATTCACCGACCCATAAAAACTCATCCCATGTATGTACCTCATGTGTATCATACAAATCCTATTTAGGCTTATTTATCTCAACTTCCACACCAACACACGCTTAGATTTACATCCGTAAATACCGTCATCAATCCATTTAATACATTATTTATATCAACACCACTAAAATATTTGCAATGGATTTGTAGTTGACTACCCCATTGATTGATATTGAATTAACACTTCACCGATATCCACATTTGTATTTGATAACAAAAGGTATGGTTTAGTAATTTAATTTTTATCTACATCCGCTGATAGTGGTGTTCTATCAACATATATATCATCTTTCATATGGTTTGAATCCTTATATGGCCAAGTCAAATTTTTGAGTCATCTTGCGAATAATCATTATTAACCTATATTAGTGTAATATTTTTTTATAGTTGGCTATGAAAATATTTACTAAATAATTCAACTCACCAAGGAGTTAAGGGGTCAAGTTCTAAGTGGTGGTATTTTAAAGGATTTTATTTCTTTTAAAGGACATGTTTTAATGCTTTATAAAGAGGGATATATGTTTTTATGAATATAAAAGGGAAACACTTATTAACAAGGAGAGAAATTATACTCGAGATGGGAGACATTTTAATCTTGGAAACCTGTTTCACTTATTGAAGATAATTTTTATTGTCAAAGTGTGCTTTTGAACTACTTTTGTAAAAGGTGTCATTTTGTATTGTAAAAATGTACAAAAATTGTTTGCATTTTACTAGCCACATCATTAGTGGATTCCGATATCCAATATTATGTGGGATTGTTTTTATTTGACATGAAAATGACCCTCAAGTTCACATTCTACTAAATTAGACACATCTCGGTTGGAGGACCAAGGTAATAGAGGATAGAGGTTGAATAATGACCTCTCATCAACCACTAGCGATGGGTCCGCTTAAGACATTTTGTGGCATATTTTTTAGTGTGTTTTTAAGTTTACTTTCCATTATGTTGTGTTTCATGTTTAGTGTTCTTATTTTAAAGTGCTTTATCAATAAACCATTTTGCTAACATTTGGAAAAAGAATCATAGTCAATAATCGGCTCTTAGGGAAAGGAGAAATTTTTACGTAAACTCAATATGGATTGTTGCCCACTTAATTTTGAGCTCTAAGAATTTATACTATTCATAATCAGAGGCTTGGAAATATTGAATGATTCAAATAATGGGAGCTCTAAGAATCCAAGAGAGATTCATAGTTTGGGGCTCATAAATCTCAATGGAATTTGGATTGCAACTATGCCTTTCTTACTTTACCCATACAAAATATGTCGGGATCCTTGTTAATCTGTATACTTCTACAAACCTTCCCACAAAAATTGAGTTAAAAGTGCAAAATAGAACATGGTCTCAACCATTAGACTATGAAGGTTTACCTTTTAGGTGTAGAAAGTGCTTCTCTTTAGGGCATACTGTTTCTGAATGTGGGATGGAAAAGTGCAAAAATGAGAAAACAATTGGGGGAAAAATGCCTTCCCTAAACATTTAGTTTTTGATGCTAAGGAAGATTTGGATTCAATAGACGATGGGGATGGATTGGTTCCAAAAATGCTCCTTATAGAAATTCCAATTGGAGGAAACACAAAGAATACAAAAGATGAATCACTTGCATGTATAGCGGTAAGGAAAATATCCCTCCTCTTTTTCCCGAGGAAAAAGAACATATCTCCCGATCGAAGCTTTTGAGGTTATTCTTCTTGTTGAGGAGGTGTTATCCAATATTATCCCCTCGGTAAAAATTGATCAAATGCGACCTTGCACATGAAAAAATGTGGTTGATTTAGTTTCGAAGGCTTGAATTTTGGATTTGGGCAAATAAGGATGAAGCAGTGCCCAAGTAAGTTGCAGAGATTTTAGAAATGAAAGAAGTCCGAAATTCGGGTTTCAAACTTTGGAGGTTGAGCTTTTGGATATGGGCTAAGGCGGATTTTGGGGACTCAACAAGGAAAAAGGTTTATGAAACCCGAAAGTGTGAAAGTCCAAAATTTTGGACTTTCGTGTTTCGGGATCTCGGTGAGTGTAAAAGTCCGAAACCGAAATTCTAAAAGTTTGAAATTTTGGAATTTTAGGTTTCGAGGTTTTGGAGGTGCGGAATTCGTGGTTTTGGAAGTCTTAGCAATAAAAATAGAAAAGGGACCAAAATGTCCGAAATCTCGAAAGTCCGAATCTTGAAAGGGTTCGGATTTGAAGTCAACGCAGTTTCAAGGTCAACGTGGTGGCATAGCTTTCGAGTGTTTCGAGTTTCAGCCTTTCGGGTTTCAAAAGTCTCAAGGCAATTTGGGTGATGAAGTGAAAAATTTCGAAAAGGAAAAATGTTCGAAAGTGAAATTTCAGACTTTCGAGTTTGTGGTTTTGGAGGTTCGGGTTTTAGACTTTCAAACTCTTAAGAAAAGTTCAGTGGATGAAAAGTGTTTCAATCTTTGAAATTGAAATTTCCAAAATTCTGAATTTCGGTATTTCGAGAGGTTCGATGCGTTTCGGACTCCGAAAAATGATAGATCAAGACCCCTCATTTTTGCAGAATGCCACCTCAACCTTCATATCCCCATAACTTTTGACTTGGGAGCTCGTGATTTATACAAGAAAGGAATTTTTGGAAAGCTCTTGGTGTATGATAGTTAACTACGATAGGATATATTAAAATTAGTGAGACTAAGTTAGTTAAAATGAAGAAAATACATTCTGCCATCCTTGAGTTTGTTAGGCTTCTCACCTACCAAAATAATGAAGGTATGGGCTTCCTTTCTTGCCCAACAAGAAAGAGTACATGGAGACATGGGTTTCACAGTGGAACCCATCATTTCGGAAGGTGAATTTAATGCATTTTTGGTGGTTGGAGAAAGAATTTGAATTTTTCTCTCCCCCTTCTCTCATTCTTCCTATATATTGTAAGGAGGGGCATTTTTCTAAAGGTTGGATAATTTGGTTTTGCACCCTCCCTTCTTCTCTTGTCTGTAAGTGAATTTGTGGAGTTCAAACCTCCCATCTAAACTGTAAATGCAATCTTGCCTCTTGGCCATTGTGATGCTCTGTATCAAATCTTTGGAGCAATAATATAAGTCTATGAATGATTTCAACCCTCTCTTGTGTTCATTTTTGTCTTCTGATCTCTCATTGCAATCTTGGTTATCTGTGCATGGTGGTTGCATTACATTTTTAGTGGTTTGTGTTTAATTGAAAAGTAGGTGTTCAACATTCCTTTGGTGCATCACCTCTGTTATAATAGGTTTAATTTCTTGCATCTTCTTAACCCTATCTCCTTGGCAAGTTAGAGTAGATTTTAGAGTAGATCCTCTATAATTTGAATGTGTGCATTTGAATAGAGGAATAGGAACCAACCTTCATTTGGAGATATTTCCTGATTGCAAAGTCCCACACTTTGGGAAAATCTCCATGTTATGCAATCACACTGAGAGTTTCAACCCATCGAGTTGCGAGACATTCGGGGTGCTTGTGATTATGCATCAACAAGAGGTTTTTGCGAGATGGAAAAGCAGTGCAAAGTAAGAAAAATCCACTCTCAAGAATATCATTTCTCTAAAATAGATTTTACTGATGGGAAGCTTTATTTTCAAGTGTGCACAACTATTATGTTGTTTTTTCTAGATGTGTTTTGGCTTCATCTTTGGTAGGTTGCCCCTACCTTTGTTTTTAATGTTCTATCTTGCTATTTTAGGCTTTGGTTTTGGGTGTGTTCCCCCTTTGGTAAAAAAACCACTACCGCACTCTTGTTATATTTGGCTTTTGATCCCTTTTATACCACGGGGTATATTCCCTTTAAAACCATTTACCAATAATAGAAAAAACTAAGCCGTTTTGAGGATAAAGAGACAACTTGATGGAGTTGTACTTGGTCTAAGCGGTGTTTTTAAGGAGCACCATTTGCAGGATACGTTCTCTTCACCCATGGTCACACTAAGAGGGGAATGTTAGGAAATTATTAGTGTTCATATGTATGTTTTTCCATGCTATAATTTTAGTACATATAAGAAATTATGTTTATTTGTGAGTAGATATTCTATCACAAAGAATAGGGGTATAAATAAGTTTTAATGTATTGTAAGTTGGTTACATTTATTACTCACACCACATAAATAGCCCTTGTTAGAGAGTTTATAGGGGATAAGTTATGACTACCTCCTTACATGATGGAGTGCAATAGGCCTATATATTTGTATCCTTGTGAATGAATAAATAATGTAGTTTTTTATTGTGTTAATTTTGATATAAAAATATCAAAAGAGAGAATTTATTGAGAAAAACCATACATGGGATATAGTTGATCTTTCTTGAGGAATGGATGTGTTAGGAGTCAAGCGGGTCTACATAAAGAAGTTGACTACTAAAGGAGAAGTATTAAATTAATGAGTGCATTATTTGGCTCATTTATGTTATTCCTATGGTTAATAAATTGTCACTTAGATATGATTTGCTAGCGCATGGGGATGCTTTGTATAGTTATATCTTAGCGAGTTTGATGCATTTTCCTTGCCTTTGTTCATGCAACCTGATTACCGTATAACCTCCTACTAACTGTCTTCATGAGGGAAATGTGAAGATGTGTGCAGGGAAATGATAAATGTTTATTACCGATGCAATTAAGAGGTCCGAATTTGGAGCTGGAATGTGGGAGCAAGATACTTTTTCCACCCATAAACCGATAAGTATGGAAAATTTTTCTAACAGTCCCATATGAATTTATGAGTTTTGGTTAATTTTGATTAGCGGGAGATGTTAGTGCTGCCTATTATGGTGAATTCTATAACTGTTTGTCTATATAAAGACACCTTCTTAAGAACATGATAGTAGATGTTATTTTTATATACTTTGCAATACATAGCCTGTGGTATTGAGAACTCTTCTTTTCATTTACTAGATATGTTATGGAACGTGTTTGAATTAATATAAGTAAGTGTCATTTTGAGGATCTAAAGTTGTAGATATTTCCTCTGTCCCGAGGTAGGCCAAGGGCCCACTTGACCAAGGAGACAGGAGAGGTCATTTGTTTACTTACTTACATGCACACCGGTTTATGATAAGTTCTATTGCAATATTTTTTTCAATACATTTCACGCAATCTCGGTTTGAATGTATTTGCTTTTTGCTATTGGAATTTCTATTCAGAATGTGTGTTTCCTTTCATACAAAGTTTAACTTAGCATATGCTTTTACATCGTCACACGATTCTTAGTTATGAGTGTGTAATTTCAATTCCGTTCTTTCAGATTTTGTGTGTGCATTTCCATTTAATTTAGAAGTCTAGCTTTTAAACTCCATTTCATCGCAGAAAATGAATTTCGTATATTTATATTAAAATTTCGTAGATTAGTAACCAATTAAGGAAAATCTCACAACAACTCCCCACCGGGGAGACCCAATAGGAAAATTGGTTACATAGATCTTCATTGATACAACCTAGACACATTTCCGATTTATAATGACACTAACATACGATTCAATTAGTTAAATGATTGGATAATAAAACGATCCATCATAAATCATAAGTCAAGGCTAGTAGGAAAGGATTTTTCATAGAAACTTTAAGTTGACTATAATGAGATATTTTCTCTAGTACCCCATTTAGATGTAGTAAAAACAATACTAATAATTACATCTCAAAATAAGCGGCCGAGTTGTATCAAATGGATGTAAAATTTTCATTTCTAAATGGTTTTCTAAAAGAAGCATATTTGGAGAAGCCACCAAGTTATGAAATGTCAAGTCATGAAGACACTATATGCAAACTAGGAAAATTTCTCTATGGACTCAAACAAGCTTCTAAAGCATGGCATAACAAGATTGATTCTTATCTTTCGCAAAATGGCTTGAGTAGGTGTAGCTAACAACCTACCTTGTACACTAAGATTAATAAATGAGGTCAAATACTAATTTTTTATTTATATGTTGATGATTTGTTCAAAAAAACTATGAAGAAGTAATTCAAAATGAGAATCTTATGTCTAATGAAGTATTATCTTGGTATTTAGGTCAACCAGGTTTGAAAATAGTATTTTCATTCATCAAGATAGGTATGCAAGGAGATTCTAAAAAGGTTTAATAGGTTGAACTAAAACCAAATTTGTTGTGTTAGGAATGAAACTAAGCAAATATGATAAATGTTGAAATGTTAACTCAACCTTATATAAAAGACTCACTTTGAAATTCTAATGTATCAAATAGACATGAGGCAAGACATAATATTTGCAGTAAGCTCAATTCAAGATTCATAGATCCTCCGAAAGAAAATCATTGGAAAATAGAAAAAAATATTTTGAGATATTTGAGTGGAACTAGAAATCATGGAATTTATATTCCATGTCGGATGAGTTCAAATTCATTGGTTACAAAGATATCGACTATGTTGGAATTATTCAAGATAGAAAGAGCACATTTGGCTATAGTTTCCATTTTGAAATAGGTATAGTCTCATGAGCATCTAAAAAAAAATCATTGTCACACTTTCACTAGAAGAATATGAGTATGTAGCAACAACAAGAACATTTTTTCAAGTATTTTGGATGAGAAGGATACTAGCGTACCTAATGCACAATAAAGGAGGAGTAATAAAGATATTCTATTAGAACAATTTAGCGATTTCTCTTTCCAAGATCAATGTGCACAAACAAGCATCATTCTTGTAATTATGAAAATGATCATTCTTGTAGCAATTATAAATATATTAAATAATTTTAATGTGAACTATAAATAAACTATAGAAAAAACTAAAAATTACAATAAAAAAATTAATTCAAGAACAAAATCGAAGAAATGATCAGAATAACATCTTCATTTTATCTTCCACATTAACACTCCCAAAAGCAACTTTTTACAATTGTTATAATGTCTACGTTAATTACGCCGAAGGCGTTACCCCTATGGGAAAAGGCTTTTGGACATTCATGGAACTGTGTCAAATTTGACGTCCTAAATGACGGTTTAGTTTTTCTCTGCTATTTTTAACAATTTTACTTTTTCGATTTTACATGTTACGACGGGTTTGTTGTTTTTAAGTTTTGTTTTTTTGTTTTTTAAAAACAGTTTTACTTTTTAATTTGTTGGCGCGCATGCAATTGAGTTGAGCAAAAGAATTGTATTAATAGTCTGAATCCTATTATTTGTGGAGTAACTCATGATTTAATTATGGAAATGTATTTCTTTTGTAACCCTTTTAAAGTCGAGCTTCACTTCCTACTCGCATATGCAAATAATTCGATGGTGGCCGAAGATTGTGTAACATCAACCAAATCAGTAATTTTCTTATCCTGAGTCTAAGTTCCTTTACTTTTGGTTTTCTGAAGCGATGATTAATGGGTTTCATGACAGGGTATCGAAACCAAAGGATGTCACCTGCAACCATTTTCTCGATCAGATACATATGGCCGCTTTATCCACTCGCCTTAAAAATTGAGGATTAAGACACCCAAAAAAAATCATTTAAAGTTGATTTGGATACTGAGAAAGAGTCGAACATTATTATTGATATTCCTTCCCAAATTGATGTTAGATGTGAATACGACGAGGTGAAATACTCTTTCTTTTCAACAAGGGAAAAAATCACATTTAATGGAATGTGCTCAATGTTTTCAAAAGAATAAAAAATATTGTTAACAGGTGTTGTCCACTCTGGTCGCGGATATGTGGAGTGTAAATTTATTTAGAAGTATTATAGAGAAAAATGCATCTCCATATAAAATTGTTTTCTGTAGATCTGAATAAACATGTTGCAAGAGGATGCAAACTGTTTTCATGTTTTGTGGCTGCATTGGAGAAGAAGACCAACATAAAATCCCGATCTATCATGTGATTTCTAACTCTATCAATTGATTTCTTTTTAATATTAAAATGTACGTTATGGCTTTGTTAAATAAATTTTGGTCTCAGTTTTACAGAGTGTATGCGGGAAAGCGAGGATACACTACTCAATTCTTTATTTTTATTTATTTATTATTATTTTGACAAGATTGCGTTGGGGTTTTGTTCACAAAACTCTTTCTTTATTCGAGGAACGATTTGTGTAATATTTCTCTATTTTGGAGAGACGTAGCGAAATCGAGAGCGTTCATCGCCACTAGAATGAAGTTCAACATTTCCATTCTTCATTCCTCCACAACTTCGACTTCCCCTAAATCCACACCCTCTTCCACCTCCACAAGCACTGCCACCATTGTAGCGTCGTCAATCAATCCCTTTTTTTACCATAGGAATTATGAGTGGTGCTCTTCTTTTTATCTTCTTCGTATAAATCCGTCTCCCTTGGCTAATCAGGGAATAGTATTAACTCCCTTGTTTATAGTTTGTAAAAAGAGGGTTCTCATTTAGTAACACACTCTTCTTGTCTTCGTTGTTGTGAACATTATGTATAAGCATCGATATGTTGTTGTGACTTACAATTCTTTAGAACGCATTTATAAATAGTGATTGTAGCACCATAACCAATTATATATTTCTCGTTTAGATTGGTTCTCATTATGTCATCGTACATGCACATTTTAATTGTAGATATAATTACATATAAATGATAAGTATAATATGCTTATTGGGTTTATGTTCTCTTTAAATGCTCGTGGAAGGGTTCTCTCAAGCACATTAAGCATGCATATATAATACACCTGTGATGTTATTGTTTTTACAGGAATCTTGTCCTCAAATAATATTAAGGGAGAAATTCTGATAGAGCTGGGATATATTATAAATTTAGATATACTGTGAGTTTAATTATACTGCATTCGGCCTCAGAGTCAGAACTAACATCATGTAGCATGTATTGTGGTCTCGGTAGTGCGTAAAACATGCCATGTTCTGTAGTTGTGCACAAACATGTCCCAAGTGTCATTGATGTCATTTGGGGTTGATAGTGGTTGGGGATTTAACTAAAATTTAGAACTAGTTTTTGAGAATGTTTTCTACAACAGGATTAAATGCCATGATATAAGTTGTTCCTACCGTTATATCAGAGGAACCTGTTTCTATAAAGCAAGGATTTAAGGCCATTATTATAATTATTCATACTGTTAAATAAAAAATTATGTCACTATGGAAGTATTTCGATAAGTAACTTAGATGTTTACATTTGTTTGTTAAAAAGAGCTACATTGCATTTTGTGGTTGTTATTCGATTCTGTAACATTGATAATTGGGTGCTTCTCAAATTTGTTGCTTAAAACATGCATGTCATTTTCTTTCCCCTATGTGGACTGAGAATAATTAGAAATGCATGTAGGGTTAATGTAACACATCTTTTGGTGCAGTCAAGATTAGAGAGCACTAAAGACAATCCTACCATAAGCATGCAAACACTCTTACATAGGATTGTTCAAACTAATTAGGACACAAATTCAACCAAGATCAAATACTCATGAGAAATACAAGTGCTTTAAAGGTTTTCCCAGAGCCTATCAATGAATAAATACAAATTAAAACATTGTTAGAGTCCCCATACAAGGTTAGACAATATCGAGACTGAATTCTAGCATTTTGTCAAACAATTAGTTGATTTCTTCAATAGATTAAAACAACATTCACAATATGATACAAGTGATTCAAAAGGAACTTCATCTTTGCGCTTCTGACACAGAGCTCTTTGTGCCCAAAGAAGACATTTCTAATGGAAGGTGGGCACGTATTCAAAACTTACTTTCATATCATTTTCAGTTTATGCTCATACCCTTGTATTTTTAGAGATAATCTAAAATCTGGTACTATTTTGTTATGGAAGATACAATGTTACATTTGGTAGATTGTAGAAGTGGCTTTTCTAAATATATATATTTTTGGTTCATTATTTGTAACCCCTTCTCATGGAGTATTATAATTACAACTTATAGAAGACATGAACATCCTTATGAAGCATTGAATTTGTTTCACCAAATGCAACCAAGCAGTAGCCAACTTGAATATCAGTTCCCCTTTGCGAGCATATTGCCAACCTATGTCCAAACAGGGGATGGACATTCACCAAAGAATAATAGATATGAGACTTTTGCCAGACTCCACAACCTTTGCCATCATCATCCCAACTTGTGCCGAAATGGGAGCTTTAAAGCAAGACATGGACATCCATCAAAGTATAATGGAAAGTTGATTTTTGTTAGATGTAGTTGCAAGTGTCGTGGTAGGCATGTATGCAAAAAGTGGAAACATACACAAGGCATGTGAACTCTATGATAAAATGCCTCAATGAGATGTGATCTCATGGACTTAGAATTATTGCAGGATATGCATAAAATGGGTTTGTTGAAAATGTCTTTTTAGGTGAATGCATTTGGCAAGTGCAAACCCAACCTCCGCAACCTTTGTCAGCATACTCCCTTTCTATACCAATACGGGAGCCTTAGCACAAAGTATGAACATCCATCAAAGTATAATGGAAAGTGGATTTTTTTTTGCAAAATGCCTCAAAGAGATGTGGTCTCGTGGAATGCCATGATTGTAGGATATGCACAAAATAGCTCAGACAATGATGCTCTCAAACTCTTTGAGGTAATAAAGCACTCTAGAATGTACCCTAACCATTTAAGATTTGTTTATATATGCTTGCATATTTTATCTCATTTATGTTTCTTGGAGAGCTAATATGTTAAAGCACTTAGTCGTTCTTTCAATCTACTTTGACGTCAACACTTCACATTCACTACATTCTTGAAAGTGAGTGTTAGCAAACTTACATCTCTCGCTTGCATTTGTATTCGATCATTACACAACTAACTATTATTTAACATCCCTTCTGATGTACTTTGCAACATTTGTTTTGGCTTTAATACAAAAACAGAATTGTCAATCACACCCCTTATCAACAGCAACTACAAAATTAATAACTATCATTTGCACTGAAGAAAAATTCAAAATCTTGTTTTCTCCTCTAAATCTAATAACATATACTGTTCAGCGTTCACATTGCAAAGTACACATGTATTGCTAGTTTATATTACCTCTGTGACAATCAACACATATACTATTTTATTTCTTAATAAACCTGACTATTTACTCTGAACTATTTTAAATTCTTATACACTGTATCTCACATTTGCTGAAGAAAAATTCAAAATCTTGGGTTTTCTCATTCATTTTGATTCCTTGGATGGTGGCAGATCGAAGTGCCGGATAACATGCATCCTTGACTCTCGGGCGGGAATTAGCAGGAATATAATTAGGCGCGCTATATAGAATCCAAAAATTTTGCATTGTCCATTCCCAGTTGGGTGTCCGTTCAGTCTGTAAGCTAGGCCAGCTGTTTATTTGAACATTTCCTTCATTCACGAACTTCCAACTAAATTCATGGCCTCCCCAAACGGGATCCTTGGGTTCTGAACTAACATAACCGTCACGGTGAAAAAAGCGTTGCATTGCAGGAAGCCCATTATAAGATGGATCGAGTGATAACCAATATGACGGAGCTGTCTGCTAACAAAAAAGTTAAAAAACATTCATGTTTAGTAGGTCATTAAAGAATTCAAAGCGTTTTGTCATACAACAATAAGTTTTTCCTTTAATGCAGTTTAGATAATATTATTGTCATATGGAAAGCAATATATAACTGAATAGGAAAAGATTATGTTGGCATCCTCTTACCAACCGGAATCGTACATTCCAGCTGAAACTGCAAATCTCTTCCATGGTCAGTCTGGTCTGCACATTACAGCATGAATTAGATTGTATGAAAATAAAATTTGAAAGTTTGTAATGAATCTGTTATGTGAATTTAAAAGAAAACATAAAATAATATGTATTTAATCGGAAAAATGTGAGAATTAATGGTATGGAGGGGTTGGAAGTTTCCCATATTGTTTAAGTTTTTTTCTTGTGAGGGTATAGGTAACATGCATTTTGGTCAATAATTTCTTTTGTTTATATCAATTTTTTTAACCAAAGATGTTTCATATATTATTGAATAAATTTATAAGAAACATAAAACCATCAAAATGTTAAAATGCCCCTAAATATTTTCATAACCAACCACTCAAATATTTTAACAGCCCCCAAAAATATTGATTTATCATTGAGTGTTGTTTAGATATTTGAAAAACACATAAATTTATCATTATTTTTAGGTGAATTTTTGTAAGACTTAAATGCAAACAGTGATCCATATTTTAATCATATTTTAGAATCTTTTAAAAATGCCATGCGAACAAAAACTCCATCTTGAAAAGTTTCAGCACCTTTTTAGCAACATTTAAAAACATACTTCGAGGCTTTTATAGTTCGTAACATGAGTTTACATAAACTAGCAATCGCATGTGAGCGGTAATTGAACACCGAAGGGATGCGATATGTGAATGATTCGGAAACGAGAACAAAGTATAGTGCAAAGAAACAAAAGGCAATAAATAAATGATCTATTTAGTTAAATATTAAATAAGACATGTAGAAGTAATGGAGAATACAAATGATACCCGTAGGAAGTTGAAGAGGAGGGTAGACTTAAAAGCTAGAAAAGAAGAGAGGAATGGTAGTATAGAAGGGTGGGGAAGGGAAATGCAGAGGGATTTATGAGTGGGAAAAGGTTTAGAGTATGTAGGCGTGATTCCTCGTTATTGGGAGACTGCAATGTCACGTGAAATGTACAATGGAAATGCCAAAGGGGATGTTTAGATGAAAGCAAATTGTAGCGATAGAGACAATGGGAGAGGAAGAGGGGCGTAGAGTAAGGTCTTTGAGGGTGGAGAATTGTAAGGGAAGGGAAAGCGGAATGAGGGAGGCAATGCGGAACTATACCTTCTAAGAGCCACTTGAGGTGATTGTAAGAAATAATTGAGGCACAGAATGTGTGATGTGAACACCAAAATGGATCTAGAGAAGAAGTGAAACTGAATGAAGAGAAACAATGGGAGGGGGAAAGGGTTGCAGGAAAAGGCGTTTGAGGTTGGAGAAGTGTATGGGAAAGGAAAGAGGACTCAAGGAGGCAACGTTAGAATATATTTTCTAAGAACTACAAGACATGTTTGTCATTTTAAATAAGGGGAGGATCATGTCTAGGAAGATGTAGATGAAACATTCAATGGAGATATGTCAAAAATTGGGCCGCAATGACCAATTGTTGCAGAACTCAGTAGGACCCATTTTCAATTGTGAGGTCAATTAATTATAGGAAGTAGAAGCACGAACATGTGCTGGAAATTGACACCTTCCATGGAAGAATTGGTCATGTAAGGATGCAACATGGGAGAATGCAGTGTTCCTAAAGAGGTACCCAAGTCTAGTAAACATTTAAATAAAGCATTGGTTGAAAGCGAAGGGTAAGACTACTATCTTAACTTATAATGTGCACTTACATAGTATATTTCCTTTCCATCAAACATTTATATATGGTTACATATTATTAGTACAGTCTTTCTATGCAGTAGCCATAGCCTAAGTAGTGTGTGTATATGAGGTAATGGATAGTACATGATTATTATATTGTGTATTCTTTTTTATAAGGGAATGGATGTCTCCCCTTCGATTATTTTACCACGACAATATTTTGAAGGATTTGATCATTTCCAAGTATTTGAACAATGTTATTGTGAAGATAGAGGTTGAAATACACAGAGAGGAGACATTTTATTTTCTTTGTTTGTTAAAATGGAGGTTTGAATGCATATATAGGTCAAGGATTTTATGTTTTACTTATTCAAAAATTATTGCAAGCCTGTGTTTATTTTTGGTTAAATTTATTTCATGGAACCTCCTTGTACCACGGGATTTGAAATCTTGACGTCCTAGATTTGAACTTAGACATTTAATTCTCACAGAGGAAAATTTCTATATAAATTGATCTACTCTCTATATTTTTTGTCAGCAAGTCCACGTCGTGAATTACATTAGATTTTTTTTGTTTATGGAGTGAATTTGTTTAAGGGGTTGGTCACCCTACTCGTTGGTTGGTGCCATATTTTTATCCAAATTAAGATCCAAAAATTGAAGTTGTCGCCGCGTCCCTTGACGAGTGCCCATTTTCAGCAACTGGCTCCAAGTTGGGACAATTTGAATCGCCGCAATCTCTACGACCTCGCTAAGAAATATGGCAAAATATGTCTGTTGAAGATGGGGTAGAGGAATCTGGTGGTGGTGTCATCACCAAATTTGGCCAAGCAGGTGTTGCACACGAAGGGGGTGTAGTTTGCGTCTTGTACCCACAAAGTGGTGTTCGACATCTTCACCGGAAAAGGACAAGACATGGTGTTCACCGTGTACAGGGAGTATTGGAGGAAGATGTGGAGTATCATGAGGGTGTCATTTTTTACCTTTGATATTATCAATTCCACTTGAATGAATTTGTGGATGCGACGATACGGCCTGCATGACAAGTGTCAGAACCTAGCGGTTTCCCTCCCCTTTATATTATTTGGAGTACTACACCTTTGGCATAATTACATATAATTTCATGCGATGGAGATGAATGCAAGGGAAATCATGTTCTATTGCATTCCCAAGTCTTGATAAAACATTCTGCATATTTTGAAGCCAACTTGTCCAACCGTTGGTCCTCTGCGACATCAAATAAGGATATCAAAACAAAAGCTCTATCCAATAGTGTTGCGGGTGACGATTTCATTAAATGTATTTGCCTCATCTATTCTTCTTATGCTAGAACTCGACTCCTATTCTCAAGCGCAGAGGAGGCCTTACAAATTCTACCTATTGCTTCACATGAAATACTGTTCGAGGAAGGATTAAAGGCATGCATGGCATATCTGTCAGCAATTCCATGGACTCCTAGTCAAACTATCAAAACCGAAGCTCTTCTATCGCATCTATACCTGATGATTTAGCTGTCAGGCCTACAGGGGACGAATCCGACTCTTTTGACCAAGATATAAAATGCAAAGTTGTTAAGCATCTGACGCAAAAAAGAAAGGGATGACCCCATATATATGAGCACCGTGGATAATATACAAACAGGACCGACCGATACGCGGTTTCAAGAATGAGGAGAGACAATGATACATCTCTGTGCACTGGCAGGAATTGTGGGGGTGCAAGGAAATGCAGGAAAGCAAAAAGGGGATGCCTGGAAGTGCCAAAAAATCTTAAAACGTCGACGGTATGCACTTTCCTTCCATTCTTCCTCTGACACAAGAATTCTGTCAGATTCATCTGAGTGGCATTTTTTTGTATGCGTGGCGTTCAGTTTTGGCATCCGACGTGGGTTGAGGGTGAGGGGTCCTCATGGTGTCCATGTTGGTTGAATGGTCTCCACCCAAAACATTCGATCCCACGGTCAAGGTTTCTTTGTAATTTGGACCGTTGAATGGTGATTGTCGTTGATGCACAAATGTCAGAACAGGATGAGTACAGACCACATACAATTTAACTAAAAACACGTCTTCAACTTAATCAGAGGTGCAGCCACCACTGTTTATATAGTAAACAAATAAATCAAACAACATAAAACAGATTACAAGGCTTGGAATTTTATTTTTGTTTTCTGATTTTTGAAATTTGTTGTTGTTTCTTCCCCCTTTCTCCATTGAATAACACATCCCTTATCTACTCCAAAATGGAAGGTGCCACAACATTGACATTACATCCTTTTCGTAAACCGCGAACACCTACATATTCTAATGATGCTTCCATTTCCTCCTCGTTTTTAGCAGCTGGAGGATTAAAAATCAGTGTCTTAATTTGTAAGCGTTTTTCTAGACGCTTCGCATCTCTGGACTGCAGCACATTTTGGGTGAATTGAGGAACATACTCACCATTTCCGCGAGGAAGCAATGTATGGTGGAAATGGGTACGAGTAGAGCATGATTGGGATTATTTTGAGAGAACATATTGGTAAAATCCTGTCATGCGCAGAAGAAATGGTTAATTTGTCTACGGTGAGCTAGACTGGTTGTACTATGATGCAAAGTGTACTGGTGACAATGTATGCAAAAGTGCGGCCATGTACTTAGCCGAGGCCTGCAGTATTTTTGACCAGATGTGCGAACCAAACCCTGCTCTTGGACCTTTATGCTTAAAACTTATTACAAACAAGGGCAAAAAGTTGCCAAACTAACCTAGTTTATATTTTCAAACGTAAAAACCGTATAGACTCTGGCAGATACATAAACAATTGAACACGTAATCAAATACACATGAAACTTCTCTGGACTCTGCCCCACCCCACATAAAATACATATTTACAAAAATCACAATTTGGAAGGATCTGAGGGACGACACAGGTATTAACCATCGGATGAGGACGTCAATGTACGCTGCAATGTGAACTACTGATTTTCTGACGCCTTTCAGAGACCTCAAAGCCTTTCTCCATTGTAGAAATGCCTTCGGTGTAATAACTCGTCATCACGAGGATGATGTGATTTCTTCCTCTTGACAATAGATTACTCGATCCAACGGAAAGATTTCAAAATAATAAATGTTGTGGTATATGAATTTTCTTTTTATATCATTGAATTTCTGTTCAAAACGTGCATAAACAAAATTTCAGAAAAATAGAGTTCCATAGAAAGAAACTTTCAATAAATCTAAGCAAAAAGAAAAACAATACTTTATGAAATGCAAGATAACTACATCAATGGCTCAATCAGACTAAGTAGACAAATATCTCTCTCAAGGAGGCTATGTAAAGGAATAAGGTACCCAATACCCTTCCTGCGGTCAACAAAAATAGGGGAAAGTTGGCCTCTAAGGTTGTTTCATCTGCTCGGAAAACTTCTAAGCCTATGGCTTATATAAAAGCCACCCCTTCAGTTAGTTTTGGAGCAGAGGTGGTGTAATATGAAGCCTTTTATAGGAAGAATGATTTGATTTGTAGATTCAACTTTTGTCTGGCCCTGCCCTCGTTTCATCCCCTGGATGTCTAGTCACTGGGTTCCCATCATGGAAGGTAAGTTAGATATTTACTCTATTGCTCATGGTTTTTTCATAGTTGCACTTGCTGAAACTTGGGACAAAGATTTGATTTTGGGGAAAGTGTGGGATTTTGAATCCCATTTGCTATTGATGAAACCGTAGCTCCCTTTGTTTAACCGGTATTTGATACTTTCCAAGTTAAGCCGGTTTGGATCTGCCTCCTTATTTTCCCCTCAAATTTTGGATGGAGAGTTGCTTAACCTCTATAGGTAACACTTTAGGGAAATTTTTGGCTATCGACCCAAAAATTGAATATTTTGACCACACAACGTATACTAGAATCTTGGTTGATATGGATACTTCTTCTGATTTCCCTGCCACTATTGAACTCAAATTTGAGGATAGAACTTGGACACAAAATATAGACTATGAAGGGTTTCCCTTTAGGTGTAGAAAATGCTTTTATCTTGGCCATTTATCTTCAGATTGTCATTTGGAAAGAAAATATGTTAAAGACAGAAGCTCTTGGTGGAAGAATTCTAATCCCAAACAAGCTGGTTGTGAATGAACTGTCAGATTGTGATTCTGACTCTGAATCTAAGAAATTGGCTAATCTTGATGTTGAAAAAGAGGAAGTGCTTCCTCCTCCATAGATGGGTCCTTTGCAAAAATATGAAAGAATGATGCGGATTTGACGGTTTTGGAAAAGGGAACATGTTCCCTTCCTTGTGCTTTATCAGGGTCCCAAAATCTCAAGGAGTAGATTGAAGTTATGATTCCAATCCATAATAATGAAAATGAAAATCCAAATATAGAAAAGGATTCAGGGCCGAAATAAAGGTCGGGAGCGCTCTAGCAATAGTTTGAGTGGGCGCCCTCCTTACAAATTTGGTTTATATTTTTTTCCATAAAGTAAATAAATAAAATATGTCTATATTCTTGTATTTTTAAATTTACATCATGGTCATAATAAAATAATAATAAAAATATATTATTAAATTATCACAGAAGGATGAAAAATATTCTATGGATGGAAAACATTAATCGTAGGAGATGCTCAGAATGCAAAAAATACAATATTTTATACAAGGCTTCTTACAAGTCTGATTTAGCCATATCAAGTAGGTGACAGGAACTCTATCTTGAAATAAAGCACCATTTTTGCAAAGAAACAAAAATGTTTATGTAGCTCCCATAGTTTTTGAAGGGTCTATTTGGACTGAGCCTACGGATTCCTCCATAACAAAATAATGTAAATTTTCTCCAAAAAATTAAGAAGAGAAAATAAAATACTTTTTTCTTCAATTATACTCACATTTACTAGATACACCGGTGACATAAAAATAAATTAACCTTTTTCTAGAACAAATTACACACCTACATAATCTGCACTACATCGGAGAATGAGTAACAATACCAACAAAATCGACTATCCCCTCGCGCAGATCTCCTAGAGGAAATGAAGTCCGCATGATAAGCCATGACTTATATTTCATTGGGTCTTGTTTGAGTTAGGCATTCAGCAGTCATAAATCGACTAAGGTAGATACACATGTCTACATTTCAATGGATCGATAGTTTAAGTTAAACAAAGCTCGAAGTTGCGATGCGAAGCCTGACCAATCATAGATAAGCATGAAACTAATAAGATTGATAGCTACGAGGAACGTGGAGTTTCCTCATTAGTTTAGGCTTCACAATACTAAAAATTCTATGGATGAAGACCGACATTTGAGAACCATGAAGTTATCTCATTGGTCAATGTTTCATGTGTGTCGATCGCCAGGATCAAAAGGATATGACAAAACAGAATGGAATGGAACATTTATATTGGTCCGAGCCGCAAGTTTGACAAAGGAGATTGATAGGTGTGACAACGGTGATGTGAGGTTTAGACCAATGAGAAATCTCCACCGTTGTCACACCTATCAATCTCCTTTGTCACAAACTTGCGAAGCTCTGGACCAATATAAATGTTCCATTCCATTCTGTTTTGTCATATCCTTTTGATCCTCGATCGACACACATGAAACATTGACCAATGAGATAACTTCATGGTTCTCGCAAATGTCAGTCTTCATCCATAGAATTTTTTAGTATTGTGAAGCCTAAACTAATGAGGAAACTCCACGTTCTGTAGCTATCAATCTTATTAGTTTCATGCTTATCTATGATTGGTGTGGCTTCGTATCGCAACTTCGAGCTTTGTTTAACTTAAACTATTGGATCCATTGAAATGTAGACATGTGTATCTGCCTTAGTCGATTTATGGCTGCTGAATGCCTAACTCAAACAAGACCCAATGAAATATAAGCTGCGGCTTATCATGCGGACTTCATTTCTCTGGAGATCTGCGATGAGGAGGTTCAAAATCGACACGTGTTTCCTTCTCAACCATAAAATATTCGCTATTAAACAACCAAAATACTTAGAATAAAAGGACGTCGGAAAAATGCCACATGACCTGTCGCTTTGGTGGGGAATTTCAAAACTTAAAGGCCACAAATAAAATGGCCAAAATATGAATAAATTTATGTCATTTAAGTATATAAAAGATGGGGAAAACAGGTTTGAAAGACTTATGGATGGCTCAAGATTACAGACTCCATTAATTTTGACACTCCCCTTAATATTGAGCCAAACAAAATCAAATCAAGGATTAATTTTCAAGTCCTAGACATCTACGACACCCATACTTCTCTTAAATGCTCAAACCTTTCTTTTGACAAAGGATTAGTAAAAATGCCGGAGTAGATGATATTATGAATTGCAAAATGAGCTTGATCTCTCCTTTCTCAACCAATTCATGAATGAAGTGATATCTGATTGCTATATGCTTGCTTCTGCCATGAAAAAATGGATTCTTTGACAATGCAATTGAAGACATATTATCACAAAAATAACAGTAACCTCCTTGTTTCTCTTCATGCAAATATGAGAGGATTTGATCCAAAGGATCCTCATAGAGAAACATTGATCTAAGATATTCTCAAAATAAGTTGCAGTCATTTTTAAAGCGTGGAGAAAAATTATACGATTCCGTTGATATCTTGTTTTGCAGGAAACGAAGCTCGTTTGAAAAAGTTATAGCTCGCTGAAATTTTTGGGCAAGCTGCAAAATTTGGAGTTTTGTGCAAGTTGGACGTGTGCATGCTGCCCAAGTGTTTCAATTATATTCGACACATGGAAAATTTGTGTGATGAGATAAAAGTGGTTTTGGAACACCAGTCTTGGACACTCGTTCATGGACAAATGGACCTTGCTATTTCTTGGCTTCTGGGGCCCTCGACCAAAGTTCGACACACTTGATTATGGAGGGGTGTCTTGGCCTCCTTCTCATATTATCATTATACCAACTTGTGTATATATATGGCTCGATTTCATTTTTCTTTGTGCATGTGGGACTAATTGATAAGTGCATATTAAACCAAAGACCAATTCCATATTGCACACATTTTAACCAATTCCATATTCCATATTCCACGCATTATTTAACTACCTCCATATTCCACGCATTTAATTTAAACCTCCACAATCATTATTAAACAAGGCGCCTAAAACTATGTCAATGCATGCATGCGCATCCTTATCCAACCAACAAATGCGCCCACATCCCAAGCAGCTAAGGTGGCTCAAAATCCAATACAAAAGTGCCCCCTTTGCATTATTAAATACCTCCCTTCATTCACGCACCCACAATGTGGGATAAACCTCTTGAAATCCGCATAAGGAGAAGGAAATGGAGATATGGGGGGGATTTGAACTGTGGTCTCCATGGTAAAAGATAAGGGCTTTGACCGCCGTGCCACTTCTTGCGAAACATTATATAAGGAGTGTTATTGTATTTGAAGAGCATTCGGGTCTGTGTAAAATATTGAAATGCTCATAACTTGAGCTAGGGAGGGAATTTTGAGATGAAGCAAAAAGTGAATACTGTTATTTTTGGCAGAGGAATGTGATGAGAAGTTCAGATTCTTGTAGAAATCTTTGTAAAGATTTATTTTCAAGATTTTAATAGATCAGTACCATTCAACTGGACCGAGACGTAGGCCACAAGTGCCGAACTCCGTTATCAATTTTTGTGTCAAATTCTTTGGTGATTCATCTCTTTATCTTCTGTTTTTACCACAGACTTTCAGTTTTAATTCTTTTTTAAAAATACAAAAGGATATAATGCTCAATTTTTACATGAAAATCAATACAAAGCAAAGAAATGTGTGTGCACAATTGCTAGTTAAATTTGATTTTCAGATCGGATTCTTCTTAACCATATCATTTGACAAGTGGCTGAGTTTGCTGCAATATACTCTACTTTAGTAGTAGACAATGAAACAACTGATTGTTTCTTCAAAGCCCATGAAATGGCTCTTGATCCAACATTGAACACATATCTAGATGTGCTCTTTCTATCATCAAGGCTACCTACCCAATCACTATCTGTGTAGCCAACTAATTGAAAATCATTATTAACAACATATAGAATTCCAAAATTCCTTGTTCCATTCACATACCTCAAAATACACTTTCCTTCTTTCCAATGTGTCTTTTTGGTGTCTCCATGAATCTAGAAATCAAACTAACTGCATACATTATATCTGGTCTTGTTGTAGTTAAATACATCAAGCTTCCTACCATGCTTTTATACCTTGTAGGATCCACATTGCTGCTACAATCATCTTTGGTCAATTTCAAACTTAATTCAGCTGGTGTAGATGTTGGTTTATTGTCCAACATTCTGAATCTTTGCAAGATTTCTTTTGCATACTTTTCTTGAGACACAAAAATGCCATGCTCCATTTGCTTGACCTCAATGCCAAGAAAATACTTCAACAATCCCAAATCATTCATCTCAAATTCCTTCTTCATGGCTGATTTAAATTCATCTATTGCCTTGTTTACATTTCTAGTAAAAATTAAATCATCTACATACAAAACAAAAATTAAAATCTCACCATTGCTTTCTTTGATGTAGAGTGTGGGCTCACTACTAATTTTTCTAAATCCATTACTAATCAAATAGGAGTCTATCCTACTATACCAAGCTCTTGGTGCTTGTTTGAGTCCATACAATTCTTTCTTGAGCTTGTATACCTTTCTCTCATGCCCTAGAATCTCATAACTAGGTGGTTGTCCCACATACACTTCTTCTTCTAATAATCCATTCAGGAAAGTTGATTTAACATCCATTTGATGGACCTTCCATTTGTGATGAGAAACTATGGAAATAATTGTTCTCACAAAGATATCTAGCCATTCTCTTTGGAGAAAATGTCTCATTATAATGACGTTCAGACCTTTAATTGTAGCCTTTGACAACTAATCTTGCCTTATGTCTCTCAATTTTTCCTTCGGGAGTAGTTTTGGTTTTATAAACCCACTTGACTCCAATGACTTCCTTTCCTTCAGGAAGATCTACTAGCTCCCATGTTTGATTCTTTTCTATTGCATGCATTTCTTCATCCATTGCTTCACACCATTTATGATCCTTAATTGCTTCTTCATAATAAATAGGATCAACTTCTGAAAATAAAGAAAAATTAATCATTTCATCTTCATTTTCTTCATACCTTGATTGTTCATAGATCTCTTGAACACTCCTCATTATTCCTTGCTGTTGGAATGAGTCTGATGATGATGACAATACCTCATTTGGTGGTATTTATATCCTTTTTGGCTACTAACATGAAAAGATTCACCCCTTTGTGAAATGGGTGCCCAAATTGGTGCATCGTTTCTCTCGCCATCCTGTTGTTGCTTCAACAACAATAATAGGTGCATATACTATTGCTTTTGGCCACTCCACTTCTTTTCCATCTCCCCAAGATGTTTCCTCAATGAATTGAGCATCTCTTGTGATTATAAGCTCCTTTTTGTAATCTTTATATTGCTCACTATATCTAATAAAAATGCACTTCTCTCCTATGTTATCCCATTTTGATCTTCTTTGCTTGGGCACATGCATATGCTACACACCCAAAAACTATCAAGTGTTCAACACTTGGTTTTCTTCCACTCCATTTTCTTGAGATATCTTGTTCCTCACACTCTTTGTAGGATATCTATTCAACAAATAGATATTGTTGTCCCAACTGCTTCTACCAAAAATTCATCAGACAATCCTTTAGCTTTGAGCATGCTTATTCTCATTTCTTGAATGGTTCTATTCTTTCTCTCAGCTACACCATTCTGTTGAGGTGTATACCTTGTTGTGAATTGTTTCTTGATCCCGTGCTCCTTACAAAAGTTTAAAAACTCATTTGATATATATTCCCCCTCTATCTATTCTCAATGTCTTTATATAATGGCCACTATGCTTCTCAACCATGGCATTGAATTGTTTGAATACTTCAAATGTTTCTGATTTATTTTTCAAGAAATAAATCCATGTCCTTCTCTATTAAAGTCATCTATAAAAGTAAGGAAATACACATTTTTAGATAAGGAGGGATTCTTCATGGGACCACACAAGTCTGAATGTATTAGCTCAAGAGGTGAGCTTGCTCTCTAAGATTTACCTGAGGGAAAATAATTTCTATGTTACTTCCCCAATATGCAACCTTCACATAATTTTTTTGGTTATTCAATAGGAGGCAACCATTTAACCATTTTTTATTTTATAAATAATATTCAATCCACCATAACTCAAATGCCCATACCTCGAGATACGAAAGGGTAGATTGATCAATGAATATTGTTTTGAGCGTTCTGTTGTTGTATTCTGCATCCTCAAAGGAAACATTTTATTTTATGCCATCTTCACTAAATCGCAATCAACTTGTTGCTTCCACTTCTAAAATATATACTACATTATCCATTTTCAAACCTGATCTTATATTTATTTTGGACAAGCTTCCCAATACTGAGAATATTATACTTCAATCTTGGGACATATAAGACATTATGAATTTGGTTCTTGTCTCCTTTCTTGGCAAGAATGGATATAATGCCTTTACCCAAATTCACTTTAGATCTGATTTCTTCATCTATGTTATTGAACATTTCCTTATTTCCACACATATGGTTGTTACATGCACTATCCAAATACCATATTTGCTTGTTTCCTTGCTCAACTACATTGCAAGTTAGAAATAAAGTTCCACTCTTTTCATTATTTTCACATTCAAATTATTTTTCATTAGAGAAGCTTGCATTATGATTATGATTTCTCAAATCATATTATTTCTTTTTACATTCACTTGCATAATGTCCATACTTTTTGCAATAGTAGCATTGTACATTTGATTTATCATACCTTTGTGTAGAACCACCTTTAGAAGTGTTGCTTCTCCTTCCTCTACCTCTTCCTCTTGTTTATGGCTCTTGATGACTTTTTCTTCTACCTTCTTGTTGGTTACTAAATATTCCTCTTCCTCTGTTGTATGTTCATTTTCCCTTTCCTCTAACATTTGTATTTTTTGAAGGCATGTTCATTGGATGAGATGGCTGATCTTCTCATCATTTGTTTATGGATTTGTAAAGATTCCATTACCTCATCAATCGCCATTTGTATCAAGTCCTTAGACTCCTCTATTGCAACCAAAACTAGATAAAATATGGTTGGAAGGCTCCTCAATACCTTATTTATGATCTTATGATATTCAACCACATCTCCATTAGTTCTCATTTGATTGAATATGGTCATTGTTCTTGTGAAAAAATAATTTATTGATTCTGATTATTTCATGAGAAGGGTCTCAAAATATCTCCTCAACATCTGTAGTCTGACTACCTTCACCTTGTCACTTCCTTGATAAGAATTCTGTAAGGTATCCCATGTTTGCTTAGAGTTTATAGATGCTTTGATATCCTTGGAAAAATTAAATTAGTGATTGCATTTTGAGTTTATCTTAAAGCCTTTGCATCCTTTCTTCTATTTTCCTTTAATGCATTCTTTCAAGCTTGTGTCAATGCATTAAATGCAACTTTCTCTACTACCTCTACATATCCTCCTTCAACTAGTTCCCATAGCTCTTGAGAAGAGAATAAAGTATTCATCTTGATGCACCATATATCATAGTTATTCCCATCAAATATTGGGGGTTGTTGCCACAAGTTCGCTTGTAAAAGTCATTAAAACTCAATATCTCAACAAACTTTATACTATGATACTAGTTTATTCGAACAATTTGGTGCCAACTGCAACCAACACAGGGAAAGACAAAACCAAAACACAAAAGCAATATATATATATATTATATTCAATTTAAAAAACTTTTACGAGAATCGGAGATACAAATCTATATATTATTTTTTCTTGTTTTACAATATACGCCTCGAGCTCTTTGCTCTCTATTCTCCTTGAATATTCTTCTTTCTCTTTCTCCTTTTGGTTCTATCTTTACTACACGTGTCTTTCTTCTTTTATATAATGCCTTGAGCTCTTTGCTCTTTCTATGCTATATTCTCCTTCTTTGTATGGTCTTTGCATATATCTCTTCTATCTTCTTTTCTATATTTATCAAGCGAATTATATATCTCCACATGTCTTTCAAAAGATGTTTACCTTTGACACCGACACGAAAGATCAATTAGATCTATCTCTTCATGGATTTTAAAGCCACTAAAATCCATTTCCAAAAGTTAGATGAAAATGCTTCCACTTATGTCTGTCTTTAAGTGGTTATGGTTTTGGGATTTATATATCCTTAAACTTGTAACATGATGTTTAGACCAATGAGAAAGCTCAAGCGTCATTATAGCTTTGTCCATATTCTTTTTCGAGTTATGAAGCCCAATCCATTATAAACGTTCCATTCCCTTTTATTTTTCACATCATTTTGATCCCTAACTAGCACATGAAAAACATTGACCAATAAGATAATTCTATGGTTCTCACAACTATCAATCTTCATCCATAGAATTTTTCAACAAAACGAAGCCCGAACCAATGAGGAAACTACATGTTCCTTGTAGTATCGATCTTATTAGCTTCCTATTTTTCTATGATTGGTTACGAATTCGCATCATAACTTCAATATTTGTTTAACTTAAAGCTGTTGGCTCCATTGAAATGTAGACATTTGTCTCTTCCTCGGTCGATTTATGACTATTGAATTCCTAACTCAAACCGGACCCAATGAAATATAAGCGCGACTTAATCCACGAGACTTTATGAATGCCGGGGAGATCTGTGAGGAGGTACCGAGAAAGATGAAACATGTTTTCTCCTCAACCATTAGATCTTCTCTATAAAATAAAACAAATACTTAGAATAAAAGGACATCGAAAAAATGCCACATGGCCTTTCACTTTGGAGGGGAATTAAAACTCAACGACAACAAAGGAAACAACCAAAAATGTGAATAAATTCCTATCAGTTAAGTAGATAGAAGACATGGGGAAACATGTTTGAAATACATGCGGGTGGCTCAAGATTACAAACTCCATTAATTCTAACATATTTGGCATTTTCGATAATATTGCTTCTATTTCTATTTCACCATCAAATTATTTCTCATTCATTTCTTCATGGTCATCTTCACCATTACCACATATTTTTTTCACTCTTGTGCTCATCATAATGTCGTATTTCTCTTAGCCCTGATTTATTTGTTAGCCATCCTCTCAAGATGGAATGAATTGAACAAATGCCCAATTGCGTAGGGAAACCAATTACAAGTGTAATGAATTAAACTAATGTTTAATTGGATGGAAGAAACCATACTCAAAGATAACTACCTTTGAAAATTCTACATTAATAAAAGTAATAGAATCCCTATTACATGGTACACATTACCCAATATAAAAACCCTTTTGCAGGAAATACTCATGGAAATCAAACTGAGAGAAAAATCATGTATCTCATTGCTCATGGTTTATCGGTGGAAATTAGTGACGGATTTTGACGTTCAATCCTACATGTCATAGTAAAATTGTTTTACATTATAGAGCATTATGTGGATGTCACTTGGCATTTAAAATTTAATATATTGGACATCAAATTATTTTTTATAATAACTATTAAAAAATTCATAAATTGATTTTTAAAAAAATGGATGTTGTTGTTATTTGTAATATTCTCTCATAGTTATGTGAATTTTATTTAAATATGGAAAATAGATTGGACTAATCAATTTTATAGTTTTCACATATTCTTTTTTTCCCCATAAAAATTAATGTTGCACTAATCAATTTTAAGATGCATAAACATCATTAAAGTTTATGAGAATATTAAAACATAATTTCAAATTACAATTTAAAAAATTTATTGAAGAAAATGATAGAAATGACTCACTCAGAATCAATGGTTCAAACTTGCGATGCAGCAGAAAATAAGTTATAGTTTCCGACTTCGACTTCCGAGGATTGCGAAGTCGATCTTCAAATTTCACCTTTCTTGAAAAATCTCTAAACTAATGCATGTAGTCCATAATCCAATTTTTATTTATAAGAAATAAAAAAATTAAAAATTAAAAAAACTAATTACAAATCAAAATCAATAAAATAAAGTTAAAAAAATTCAAATAAACATTATAAACAATTTGATTATTGAGGGAGACTCTATGAAAATTATAAACAACCTTATAGGCTCTCAACCCCAGATGGACCATAAAAGATTTTATAAATGAAGCCAAGGTCCTATGTAAAGGTTTGATGATATCAATATTCACCATTTATATAGAAAGGGAATAATGCGGTGACCCACTTGCTAATGATGGCATCATTAATAATAAATTTAAAATTTGGCATGATTATGAGGATATCTCTCTCATAACAAGAGCCATCATTTTTAAAGAAGCCAAGGCCACCTAGTTTTTAATCATTCTAAGTTGGTGGATTTGGCACGTGTGGAGAAAGGATTTTTGGTACTCCTAGCATTTTGCGAGTTATCTCTTCCAAATGGATCCTTTTTCATTGTTTATTGTTCCTTGGCTTGATAGAAGTGTTGTTAAGAAGTTTTTGTAGTGGTGGTAGAAAGTTTTGGATGCTCTCCAAGTCCTATGTTTGGTATTCTTCTTTCGGATTAGGCATTGCCATTGTTGGAGGGCCACATCCTAGTTGTAACCGGAGGATGTTGTTGCCACCATCTACGATTTCCAATTTCAAAATGGGAGGACCTCCTTGTAGAGTGGAGCCTATTTGTGATCCATCCTAGATCAGAATGCTGAATTATGACATGCCCTAAATGTGGATGGCTTCACGGATTTTATGCAAAGAATAAGAGGTCACAATATGCACATCTCTCTCACTTTCACCCACAAATGGAAAGACATGATTATCACTTTCAAGGGAAAATAATTTACCATCACTGAGAGCCTGATCTCTTTCATCACTGGGCTGAGTATGGAAGGGGTTAAGTTATATCATAACAAATTTGACAAGGATACCAAGGAGAAATGATTTGTGGAGGGAGATGAAGCTCCATAGCTTGGGAAGTATTGTATTCTCTTCTCTTCTATCCCCCTCATATGGTGAAGTAGCTAAAATGGTTGTGTGGTAAATCACCCTAGAAGGATGCTTTTCAACTCTTCCACTCCATCACTTGGTTCTTTTGAACCATTTTAGGTTATTTCAAGGTCAGCTTGCTTTTACTATATTCTGCATTCTCTTGAGAAATCGGTGCGTGATGTTCAAGCCCATTTGAGGAGTCTTCCTCTTCATCAAGGAGTGATATTCCTTCTACACCAGTACTTCCTTGATGTTGTGGCCAATGATCCTATCCCCCTACCCCCCTCCTCAACAACCTAGGATCTGTTCCAAAAACACCAACTTCAGGCCACCCACCTCTCGATCCCCCTAGCTAAAAAAGAGTCTGCGTAGCGATAGTACGGAAAATGAATTATGGGAGCCAAAATGTTATGGCTATAAGTTAGTTTTATCCTAACCCTCTTAACTTTCTGTTTTAACATCAAAATTGAAGCAACAGCCGAGGGACTAAAAGGTATAAAAGACAATATGGAATTCCTTCTTAAGGAAGGTAACAAGGAAAATTTTGACCCCTACACTCTTTCAAGGTGGAAGAGAGAATTGAAAATATAACCAACCAGCTCAATGACCTAGAGGAAAATGTTTAGTATGTTGAGAACATGCAAATAAACCATCTTTCCATTCATAGGGTTGTGCTTGATTTCATTGAAACCCATGTCAATGATTTGCAATTAGTGGTATCCTAAGGGGGCTTGGAAGAATCGAAGAATCAAGAAGAAGACTGTTGATGAGAGTAGTCGGGATGATGATATGCAAGCTACCATAAAACTCTATGAGCCCCCTAAAGATTACTCATTTTTTTTAACAAGTATCTTAATTAGTACATTTCTTCTATTTTGGTGTGGTTTTGGTCTTTGTCGTTTTTTTGTTTTGTGTCTTGTTGTTTGGATTCTATACTATATTCTCCTTCTTTGTATGGTGCTGAATATATCTCTTCTATCTTCTTATCTATATTTATCAAGCCAATTATATATCTCCAAGTGTATTTGAAATATGTTTACCTTTGACACCGACCTGAAATATCAATTAGATCTATCTCTTCATGGCTTTTAAATCCATTGAAATCCATTTCCAAAAGTTAGACGAAAATGCTTCCATGTGTCTATCTTTAATTGGTTGTGGTTTTGGGATCTATATATCCTTAAACTTGTAACGTGATGTTTAGACCAATGAGAAAGCTCCACCATCATTATGAATGTATGTATCCTTTGTCGACTTGTGAAGCCCAAACCATTAGAAACATTCTATTCCCTTTTGTTTTGTCACATCATTTTGATCCCTAACTAGCACATGAAAAACATTGACCAATAAGATAATTCTATGGTTCTCACAACTATCAGTCTTCATCCATAGAATTTTTTTAGAAAGCGAAGCCCGAACCAATGAGGAAACTACATGTTCCTTGTAGATTTCAGTCTTATTAGCTTCTTATTTTTATATGATTGGTTGTGACTTCGCATCACAACTTCAAGATTTGTTTAACTTATTTGTTGGATCCATTGAAATGTAGACATGTGTCTCTTCCTCGTCGATTTATGACTACTTGAATTCTTAACTCAAGTAGGACCCAATGAAATATAAGTTGTGACTTAATCCACAGACTTTATGACTACTGAGGAGATCTGTGAGGGGAGGTACCGAGAAAGATGAAACATGTTTTCTCCTTAACCATTAGATCTTCTCTATAAAATAACACAAATACTTAGAATAAAAGGACGTCTAAAAAATGCCACATGGCACTGTCACTTTGGAGGGGAATTAAAAACTCAACGACAACAAAGGAAACAACCAAAAATGTGAATAAATTCCTATCGAGTTAAGTAGATAGAAGACGTGGGAAAACATGTTTGAAATACTGCAGGTGGCTCAAGATTACAGACTCCATTAATTTAACATATTTGGCATTTTCGATAATATTGCTTCTATTTCTATTTCACCATCAAATTATTTCTCATTCATTTCTTCATGGTCGTCTTCACCATCACCACATACTTTTTTTCACTCTCGTGTCCATCATAATGTCATATTTCTCTTAGCCCGATTTATTTTGTTATCCATCCTCTCAAGATGGAATGAATTTAACAAATGCCCAATTGCGTAGGGAAACCAATTACCAAGTGTAATGAATTAAACCAATGTTTAATTGGACGGAAGAAACCATACTCAAAGATAACTACCTTTGAAAAATGCATTTACTAAAAGTAATACAATCCCGATTTCTGGTAAAAATTACCTAATATAAAAACCCTTTTATAGGAAATACTCATGGAAATCAAAGCGAGAAAAAATCATGTATCTCATTACTCATGGTTTATCGGTGGAAATCGGTGATGGATTTTGATGTTCGATCTACATGTCACAATAAAATTGTTTCTGATTTAGAGCATTATGTGGATGTCATTTGGCATTTAAAATTTAATATCACTACAACAACTTAAGATTTTAGCCACAATTTTTCAACAATATATTTTTGGTTACACAAAATTATAAAAAAATAAAATGTGGCATTAGAATTATAGCACATCCATTATTTTATAGGTTTTTGTAGCTATTTTACAATTTTTTAGATCATAGATAATCCACAATTTGAAATTTATAGCAAATCTACATTTTTAAAATTGTATATCCTCCACAATTTTTCATGTTTGTGACATATTTACAATTTTATTTTTGTCAATTTTCTATAATTTACATATTTGTATCTATTGATATTTGTGGTACTTTACTGATTGTTTCTACTGATTAAATTTATCACAATTAACATGTAGGTGGAAGTTACAATTTGATTTCCACAATAATTATTTGTAGAATATTTTTTAAAAATGTAGACATATTACAATTAACCTCTTTCAAATTCCACATGGGTAAGTGCACGAAGTTGGGGGCGAAAAAGTGAACAAGAATCCAAAAAAAAGCAAAACGCGATCGCGTTTTAATTTTTGGCTCAGAATCACCGAAGCATAACACGTACGCATTATGCCTACTATAAAAAAATGAGGTTCGAGCCTCTATCATTTTACCTCCCTCAAATTTGAGTTTCGAGCTTAACTTAGTGCCCTCGTGTTTTTCATTCACTGGATCTCAAGCTCAAAGGATCGTTTACGGATTCCGGGAAGATGCAATCGCGATGGTGCCACGGAGAAGAGGTAAGCACAATTCTTTTCTCAAAATTGCATTGAAATATGATAATTATAGATTAAAGATTGAATTGAATACATATTTTTATTATTTACTGATTAGAGGTCGAGGGAATTCAACACAACCAAACCTTGTTATTCTGTCATCCCTCCCGACACTCCCTGATTGCTCAACATCCCTCGGGTAGTCAAGAAGATTTAGCAGCCCAAATAGTTGAAAACAAAATTGAAATTGAGGATTTAATCAAAACAATGAGGGATGCACAATCTATAAACCCCCACCATGCCTCTCTTTGCAAAAACACATTAGAGGCATTAATTGTTCAAATTGATGCGAAAGCAGGGACAAAATTGATCATTGGACAACTTATAGAGAGGGTTGTAGGGTTTATTATTCCAACAAATTGTCATATGTGGATGTAAAGAAAAAAATATTTTTCAAAAGAAATCATATGTGCCTTATTCACGGACCCCACACTAATTTTCTTGTTTTGTTGACATGTAAGCGATTTCCCATCCATTGGTGCAATAATAATTTGATTAAAAATAATTTTGAGACCGATGGTGGATGGTGTTTGATTTTACACCTTGTAATAAAATGAGGTACCACTATTCTTTCGAGGAAACTCTATTGCGAGTTTATCCTCAACGAGATCCCAAATTATTTTAATTTCCAAGATTTCTAGGGCCGAGAAAAGGATCGCACGGGATCGGGCCTGTGCACAACGTGCACCTATTGACAAACAGGTAGATTCCCTACACGAAGCCCCCTCACCTGAGATAGTCCCTCAGTAGTGAAGGAGACAATAGAGATTGATACACTTCACACCCTTGGGGCTATCTGCGACCCTTGTTCGACATACGAGGGAGATTTCTGAGCCAGATGCTCGTGGAGGTACACAGAGTATTCCCTCAGGGAGTACTAGCATGAGGCCACATCTTTTCTCGTCATGTGGTAGCATATGTTTGGGCCCGATGGAGGACGATACTTTCACGCGTATTGATTTTGTGCACCTGGTGCTAGGGGTGAACACGATAATGTCACTATGTCAGATGTCCTTTTGAGTGAGACATTTGGATTACATTCATCGGCGTCACCTTCGTAGGTAAATTTGTTATGTTTTGTTATGTGTGTTACAAAAGTTTGGAGTACTTGATTTACTTATATATGTTAAATTTTTGAAATAATTGTATTTGTACATGTACATGCATTGATATTACAAAGCACGGGAGGCGCATCTTCATTCGACCACAGTAGTGAGCACCATGCATACACATACATTCACAGAGGTAATTTAGAATGTTAATTATGTAAAATTTTCACATACATGTGTCTATATATATATATATTAGTTTTGAAGTCAAATATATGTATGTTCTTGTATGTCCATCTAACTCATGTTATATACATGTTTGATAAAGATGTTGACTTGATAGACACCCCACCATCTACGTGACAAGTAGATAAAGGTGTTGCCTTTGTGATTTTATCTACGCAACAACTCACTTAGGTTTTCAAACAACATGTAAATTTTGTTAAATTTTCTCGTGTAATTCATATTTAGTTAAATTACATGTTAGTAATGTCTTTCATTGTATAGTTATTAAATTATGTTAATAATGTCCTTCATTGTGTATATGTAGGAGTTACTTGCGGACAATGCATGACCCTATTCATTTGATTCACGGGTGTGGTGGGGTAAAAACAATAGTTCTATATTGATAAAATTAGTTTAAATATTGTCATTATATAGATACATGTACTTAGCTCTATTTTCACTAATTATGATGTTAGATTTTCTAATCTTATGTGTATGTAAGGAACTTCAACCCCCTCCATTTTGACTTTGAGGGCACAAACTCCTCCATCTCATCATCTTCGTACCCCGTTTGTATTGGGCAGAGCTCCCGATGACTCATCTGAGCGTGAGATGCAAATTCAACGTGATCGACAACTTGCGGTAAGTTTGTGTATTTCTGTAAATACTTTCATTATAGCATGGTCTTAAATACATGTTGAAAACATATATAAATTAAGTTTTGACAAAAACATTGCTTGCATTTATAGGCTCATCTACAAAGCGAGTATTTAGCAAAAGAGGACTTGAAGCATGGGCTTGGATGATCCAAAGTCATCTCAAGGATCTCCATCTTCATCTAAGGGAGGGCCTTCTTGAGCAAGGCCAAGAGAGAGATATATTTTGATGAGTAGGAAATATATATGTCTTACATGACATTTTTTTATGCCTATGTGCATGGAATTGTATGTACGCCTATATGGAATTTGAACTTGATGGTATATGACCTATTTGGGCATTTTTGTATTTATTATGCACATTAAAATACTATTTGGAACTTGATAATTTTGTATGAGACCTTACATTTCGAGATTATTTTCGCATGAATCTAATATGATGTGCACTTGACAATATTTAAGACATCATGGATTATTTTTTCATTTATTGGTCTTTGTACATGTACTTTAGCATTTTGATGTATAATATGCATCAAAATTTGGAAATCAATATTTTATAATGTATGTATATAAAGAGTTACTTAATCTAAGTAATTATTCATTCAATTTATCAATGTGTATATGTGTATTTACCTTACTTGTGCTTCTTCTTGCTCATGGTCTCTTTATCTTTGGTTCCTATCTTATCATGCACTTACTACATTCTTATATGCTTCGTAGTCTTCTCCCCTGTTAAAACACCCGATAGTAAATCACAATTTTATGCCTTTCATCTATTGATATTTTGAGAATGTCTCTCCATATACATTACTCTAATGCTTGAGAATGTCTCCGGATGCAATGACATTTTGATTCGGACACTCTATGATTCTTGATTGTCTAATCTGTCAATTCGTGTTATTACCTTTAAATTTGTAGGCATTTCAAGTTATTTGGAAATCACATCACACCTTTCACTAGGCTTGATGACTACCCTATCCTTTTAAGGCGCTTTTGAAAGCATCCATGGGTTCATCATAACATAAATTATCAATGAGTGGAAGGTCGGTAAGTCGTAGGCCGGTGACTCTATCCAAAACTAAACAAGAAAGATTTTCTAGGTGATTGATAAATCCTATGTGTTCTTAGACATACCCCTATCAAATTCATTCTTAAGCCAATCTAGTCATTCAGGGCTCTTAAGCGACTACACCTGGACGAGGTAGCCTGAAAGCACGAGGAGCATAGGGAACCAAAAAAATGCTCCACTAGTGTTCACCTAGTCACCCCTGACATGTTGGTGTATTTGGTTCAGTCCCATGAGCTTCCGTTTGCAAACTATAGCGTCTGGTAACCCTACATTGACTCAGACTACACTATTTTGGGTGTTTGCAAACAATAGCACAATGAGAGAACTAGATGGAGACGGAAAAAATTGCGAGATAATTTCATAGAGGGCCCCAACATGGAGGTCTCAGATCTAATGAGTGTCTCTAGGTGCCACAGTCCGAGAAATCACTCGTCGAAGATATGGTGTGATTGGGCCTTATGGCTCTTAGCGACTACGCCGGCAGGGTAGCACAAAGCATACGAGAATGTGGGGAACCATAACAAAGCCTCCACTAGCATTCACCTGGCCACCCTGATGTGTTGGCATAGTTGTTTTGGTCCCATGAGCTTCCATTTGCAAACTACAACGTCTGACAACCCTACACTCGACTCGAGACTCCACTATTACATGTGTTTACAAACAATAGCATAGCAAGAGAACCGGTTGGAGACAAAGAAAACCACAAGAGGGTTTCATAGAGGGCCCCTACATGGAGGTCTCGAGATATGACAAGACGTCTCTAGGTGCCACGGAGTCCGAGAAATCACCCGTCGAAGATATGACATGATTGGGCCTTAGGGATCTTAAACAACTACGCCCGGACGGGGTAGCCGAAATCACGGGGAGCATAGGGAACCAAAAATAATTCTCCACTAGCATTCACCAAGCCATCTCAACATGTTAGCGTAGTTGGTTTGGTCCCACGAGCTTCTGTTTGTAAACTATGTAATGTCTGACAACCCTACACCGACTCAGATCGCACTATTACTTGCGTTTGCAAACAATAACACAATGAGAGAACCGAGAAGAAGACGAGAAAACCGCGAGAGGATTTCATAGAGGGCCTCGACATGGAGGTCTTGGATCTAACGAGATGTCTCTAGGTGCCACGGAGTCGAGAAATAACCTGTTGAAGATATGGCATGTTTGGGCCTCAGGGCTCTTAAGGGACTGTGCCCGGATGCGCTAGCCTGAAAGCACAAGGAGTGTATGGAACCAAAACAAAACCTCCACTAGTGTTCACCTAGACACCCAATGTGTTGGCATAGTTAGTTCAATCCATGAGCTTGTTTGCAAACTACGGCCTATGGCAGCCCTACGCTAAGCGAGGCCCACTATTTCACGCGTTTACAAACAATAGCACAGAGAGAACCGGATGGAGATGGAGAAAACTGTGAGAGGCTTTCGTAGAGGTCCCCAACATGGAGGTCTTGGATCTAACGAGACATCTCTAGGTGCCACAGAGTCTGAGAAATCACCCGTCAAAGATATGGCGTGTTTGGGCCTCAGGGCTCTTAAGGGACTACGCTCGGACGAGGTAGCAAAGCATGGGGAGCATAGGGAACCAAAACAAAGCCTCCACTAGCATTCACTAGGCCACCCCGATGTGTTGGCATAGTTGGTTCAGTCCCACAAGCTTCCGTTTGTAAACTACAGCCTCTGGTAGCCCTACACTGCTTTCAGTGCACTATTTAGCATGTTTGTAAATAATAGCACAACGAGAGAACCAGATAAAGATAGAGAAAGCTGCGAGAGGAAAAAATCAGCTATAACTGCCTACTAAGATTTTATTTAAGGCTTAAATTTTTTTAGAAAGGTCTATCTATAGGTTTTTCATAGGTTAGGATTATCGGTAGGCCACATTGATGAGTATGAAGGCTCTCTTTAAGAGATAATCCTTTGCAGAATACGTGGAAAAATAGGGTATAAAACCCTTGATGGACACCTTAAATCTACGATATCTATTAAAGGATATGTACGAGATCTTCCTTGATGTTATACATCTAATAAAACTCTCTAACGGTGTTGTACTTATTCTCCATTAACTACTGCGTAAGGATTCTAACACAAGCTATTCCACAATTAGATCTCTCAAACATACATATCTGATATTCCTAAAAAGTTCATACTTGATATCTCTAATGCAACAAGGGTTAACTAACACATAGAACAATAATTCCAAAACACCCCAATATACCTTTCAAAGTTATCAAAGTAAGTCTTCTTGTCTCTCGAATCACAAAACCCTATGGTTTACACAAGTGTGTGTGCTTGATCTCACAATGTGATTGGATAACATAGGTACTTATCTTGAATTTGTGGGACTTGCTACTTGAGATAGACCTCCAGAGAAAGATGGTTCTTACTCTAAACTACTACTGCCACAATCTACTATAATGCAAGAAAAACTATCTTTCCTAATCTAGCTTTCGAGGACTAGGAGAGAGAGTGCATGAAAATAAAGCCTATAATAAAGTTGTGATACACCGGAAAAAGAGGGAATGAGGATAGATTTCCAATGTGTTAAAATAAGAGAAAATTGCATACTAGAAGGGGTGACAACAGTTCTCCATAGTATAGCAAATGCATTCACAACAATATTCCATACATGCACAATGACAATGAATCCCTGCAAGATTATAAATGGACATAATATATTTGCAATGAGTTTGAAAGGGCAAGAAGAATTCAAACAAACACATCAGGGGAAGATACATCCACAAACTTGCATCTATTACTTCATAAGTATGCACAATTCAATCTATTATAAGATAAGGACTTGGATCACCATGCAAGGGTCCACTACTGAGGGCTCTGACACATTGGCTTCACAAAACAATTTTGATAGAGTTTTGATACTCAAAACTATCTCCACCTATAATGAGCCCAACACTCCAATTTATAGAAATTTGAGAAGAGAGTGAGAGAGAGGGAAAATGAAAATCCCAAAATCTGTCCTTAAACCACTTGAAAGAGGTAGTAAATGAAGTGAAATTATGTTATGTTGCTTGCAAAAGGATCCCCATACTTTCCCATAACTTGCGGTGAAATATATCAACCCATGCATCATTGAATGCATCCCAACTACCAAATAGAACCACTATTCCGAAGTAGGTGCATTTTACGAAAAATCACCATTGATATCTCATAAAATTCTAGATTTCTTGATGTCTATACATCGGGATCAGAACCATGATTCCAACGGTACCAATTTTGCACAATTTTGTTGAAGAATGCCAAAGTTATGGCCTTCGAATGCGGGCATGACTATTTTGGGGCTACAGGCATTTCTGTCATTTAACGGGACTGAGCATTTAATTTCTGGAGTGAAGATCTTTATTTTATTTTCATTTATCCACCCTTATAAAAATTAAGAAATCTAGTTTTTTTGGCATAGAGGACATCGTGCTCGTTCCATAAAATCAAATTTTGTGAAAATCAAAGCTCGGGGTCAAAAGTTATGGCCATTTGAAGTTCGGGATCGATTTGCACTGTTTTCCCTTGCATGTGGCTATATTGAGTATTTTGGACTTGGTGTTCCAAATGTTCCTTGTGTGAATACGGTGAAAACCTCTACTTTTTCCGATGCCCTCTTTGTGTGGCTATTTCGGCCTTTTGATGTCCGTATGTCCCTTGGTTGATGGGACATTGGGGCCATTGACCTTCGCTTTCACCACACTTTGCTTCTCAACATGCTTTATAAATCGGAAAAAAAGATTTTGGAGCACTGCGTGTCAATGTGTGCCATTTATTCTATAGACCACATGGGAAATTTGACCTAACTTCGTTGATTTGCTCTTGGTGCGGTGATTTCAGCCTTTTGGCAAACTCGTGTCCTGACGTCCTGTGGACCACGCGGGCCCCTGAATACCCAACTTTTCCAATTTCTCTCTGCCTATGGTGATTTCAGCTATGTAGGTCTGGCTGTCCCGACATCCCGCGGACCGTCTGGATGAAAAATTCCAATATTACCGATTTGAGCCCAGGTTTCAACTATTTTAGCTTTGCGGGTCCTGACTATCCCTGTTGAACATGCGGCACTGGGACACAAACTTCCGATTTTTCCCCAATACACTAGAACATGCCAATTTTTTGGATTTTTTCAACTTTTTCTAACTTCTTGGATTTTTCCTTGGATAGGGAAGTTAGAGAAGAGCCAAAGGACCCCCAAGACCTGATTTTTGGGCCTCGAACCAATTCTTCTTGCTCAAACCTGAAGAAATTATGCAGGTTATCCAAATTTACCTTGAGGGGTGAATTTGGGATAACAAGTATTTCTTCACGTAAGCATACTGTTTGAAACAAAGTACCATTCTTTCATGCCAACCTAGAACAAATTCATACACAACTTCACTATTAGTCATATAATATATTATGAAAAGGATCTCTCTTCTTGAATCTAAACTCAAAATTTCCTTCTCCAAACCTAATGTAAATGAGCTTGAAGCACAATATTATTGAGAATTACAACAAATCAATCAAGCTTCCCTTGTGGAAATGCATGAAAAAACAAAGAAACATAGTTTACATGTAAGAAATATGCTCATAATCCTTCTTGGCAAGGTACTCCCACAAGGAAAACAAGATCAAACTAAGAGGAGGCATAGTTGATCAAAGGAAAATAAAAAAAGCACAGTCCATGTCCACACAATATATATATATATATATATATATATATATATATATATATATATATATTCACCGAGAAACTTCATATAACATGATTTATCATTTTTTATTCAATTCTCTACTCTCTCCCACGAGGAATACCTTAAACAAAACTCCTAACACTCACCCTATGCTTGAACTTTTCATGCATGCACCTAGTATTTAAGTAATGTAACAACAATTTACCTTGCGACTCTTCACCTTCCCTTCACATCCTAGACTCATAACTACCATTCACATACTAATTTTGAGAACTTTATTGATTCTCCCACACACTTAGGCCTCTTTGACACACCTATTGACTCAACAAGAATATTTCAAAACCCTTAATACTATCTAATACACTTAAAACACCTTTTACAAACCCATATGTCTTTGTAGTGGAATTACATCTTTTGGAGGGAAAGACTCCTATTCGAATTTCAAAATTTCTCTCATTCTCAATTCTCTCTCTATTGACTTCACAAAACCTAGAATACCTTCATGACCTCATAACTAGGAAATTTACAATGGAATGCCTCCTTGATGATGCTGCTGCATAATTTCCTCACTTCTTTATGGGTTGATGGATGCCTAATCTATGTTCCGAATACCCTAGTTTGGCACAAGAAGGTAGGATGGATCTGAAAAGGTTGTGGAATTTTGCATTAAACCCGACAATTGCATTTTATTGAAAGTTTTGTTATCACCGAATCACAAGCACCCCACGGATGTTGATCAGATTTCTAGTTTGATCACTCTAAGCATCCGAGTGTGATTGGATAACATGGGTCTTATCTCCAAGTTGTGGGACTTGCTACTTGAGATAGACCTCCGAGAAAGTGGTTCTTGCTCTAAACCGCCCGCCACAATCTACTCTAATGCGGGGTAAGCTAAGCTGTTTCTAATCTAAATTTCCAAGGGACGGGAGAGAGAATACATAAAATGAAAGCCTACTGATAAAGCGGTGATACACGGAAAAGGAGGATGTGAGAGTAGTCTCCAAATGTGTGAAATACGAGAGGCAAAGTGCACTCTAGAAGAGGTGATGACAGTTCTCCATAATCTAGCAGAATGCATTCACAACAATATTTCAAGCATACACAATGATAATGGATCCCTGCAAGAACATAATAATAGACACAATATTCTTGTAGAAAGATTAAAGGGGCAAGAAGAATGCAAGAAAACACAGTAGGGGAAGATACATCCACAAACTGATATTTTATTGCTTCATGATATGCACAGTTCAATCTATTACAAGATAAGGGCCTGGATCACCATGCAAGGAGTCCACTACAAGGGCCTACAACACATTGGCTTCACAAAGAAATTTTTGGCGAGCTTTGCTACCCAAAAACTCTCCCCTTTTCTGATAGAGCGCAACACTCCAATTTATAGAAAAATGAGAAGGGGAAGAGAAGGAAAATGGAAATCCCGAAATCTGTCCTTCAACCACCTGTAAGAGGCATTAAATTGAGTGAAATGATTGTATATTACTTGCAAAAGGCTCCCATACTTGACCCATGTGCTTGCAAGAGAAAGAATGATGACCATGCCTCTTAATTGCACTCCCAGCCACTAAATGAAACATTGTTCTAAACCCGGCCACGTTTTCTTGCAAAACTCAAACAATTTCTTACCAAAACTGGAATTTCTTGATTTCTGTGCATCAGGCTCGGAACCACGATTCCAACGGTACCAATTTTGTGTGATTTTGTTGAGAAATGCAAAAGTTATGGCCTTCGAGTGCGGGTAGCTATTTTGGGCACAGCAGGCGTTTTTCTGTCATTTGTCGAGAATGAGCATTAAGCCATTTGGAGCCGAACACGTTTCCTTGATTTAAATATATCTACCCTCATAAGAAATCCAGTTTTTTTGATGTAGAGGGCTTCGTGCTCGTTCGGAAAGTCCAATTTTATCAAAATCAGAGCTTGGAGTCGAAGTTATGGCCGTTTGAAGTTTCAGGGCACAAAACAGGTGAAAGCGCATTTTGAAGATCTTTCTCGCTCTGCCACTGGATGACACGTGTCATGATTTGATTGGATGAGCAAGGTCTTCAGCCTGTCGGGTTCAGGATTCTCCTCTGCATTTGCATCGGACTTGGAGGATGGCTCGACATATGCTTCATGTTTATGTTTTCCCGAAACCCGCTTCCGCCAGATTATCCAAATTTTCCTTTGTTGTCGGGCTTTCCGACCCCTCCGACATGTCCTTTGATGTCGGGTTTTCTGAGCCTTCCGGCATACCTCTTTGTTTGTCGGGTTTTTTAGAACTCCCGACATGCTTCTTTGACGTGCAAACCCGACTTGTTTTCCCGCCTTGTAGACCCGATTTGCCTTTGTTGTCGGGTTCTTCAAACTTCCGACATATTCCTTGTATGTCAGGTTTTCCAACTTCTCCGACACATTTCTTCCTTGTGGGCCCTAGCTTGGACACGTGGCACTATCCCATTGGTTCGGGCTATGCGGGCCAAACCTTCCACTTTGACTTTTTGACCAAAACTTGGCCAAAAATCCAACTTCTCCCCCGAGCTCCGCACTTCCTGTTTCATAGGACACGTGTCCTCTTTTGATTGGCTCGGGCCAGCGCTTCAAACCTCGCCCCTTGAATTTTGGATCTTTCCCTTGTGACACGTGTCATGATTTCATTGGTCCTTGGCCTGCCGGCTCTTTCGCGCGCCCTTCGCGTCTTTTTGTCCGGATGTCACAGTCTTGACATTTTCCATTTTTAAAAACCGGCCGGTTCGGCTCACTCGCGGACCACTTTATTTGATTTGTTTGTGCTCATTTCGCCGATCTGGCTGATCCACGCATTTTTGTCCCAAATGTCCCAATTGCTTTTGGTGCCTCGACTCTTTTCACCGGTTTGGCCGATTCGCATACTCGCGGCCCAAATGTCCCATTTGCTTTGAGACCATTTGTTCTATTTCGGCCGAACCGGCAAGCCGGTTGGATCCTTCGCATACTCGCTGCCCAAATGTCCCATTCAGCGAGCTAGTCGTTTTTTTCTCCTCCTTTGGCAGATCGACTTTTTGTGCCCTCGCGTACTTCGGCCCGATTGTCCCAAATGCTTAGTGGGCGCTGGAGGCTTTTCGGCCGATCCGCGTCTTTCTATCCCACACGTCCCAAAGGCGACCTTGGCAGGACTTAGCCAATTTTCCACGATTTTTTCCGGATCAACCTACTTGCTTTCTGTAACTTTTTTCACGTTTTCTCGAGCTTGCTCTTTTGACTGACGAGGAGAGTTAGAAAAATATCTCAGGGAACCTCGAAACATGATGTTTGCTTTGAATCAATCAATGTGCAGGACTTGAACATTTCGATGCATGTTATCAAAATTACGGGAGTGAATTTTGGATAACAATTTGGCAACTTCAATGGGTCATCTCACTGCTAGATGAGGAGCGACCATTTGTTTGTAGTAATCCATTGGGCATGGAGTCTGTTTGATGGCCTCACAGCTGATCTGGAATTTGAAAACCTGTGTCCTTGAGCCATTTGAACATTTGTTGAGCTGGTCTTCTCATGGCTGCAAATTCTTTTCCAGGAGCTTGGTGAACTGCAAACATGCACATGTACTAGAAGCAATAGGACATGTGCACAAGCACTTAGGGAAATAAAAACTACTCTAACACTGAATACAATGTGCATAAACACTTAGATGAATGGAAATTCTAAATTAATATTTACAAGGGTGAAAATCTTTTTCTAGTAGCAAGCGTTTGAGATAGATCCCATTGATCGGGATCTGTAATTCTTCACCATCCAACTTAGCGATCAGAAAGCATTGCTACCTTTGCATTCGATGATCATGTATGGGCCACTCAGGATGGCATCAAACTTGGAGTGCTTTCTGGTTTTGCACGATCAGCGTCCCCCAGTACCAAATCTCCGGTTTGCAGATATCTTGGCCTTAGCTTTCTTGTCAAAACTCTTTTTGACCAATGCTTTATCTTTTCTACGGTGCATTCGTGCTCTCTTGTCTCTTCTAATTCAATCAGCTCTGCATACCTGATTTCCATAGGGTTCAAACTCAGCTAGTTCCAACTATTTCATGAGCTCCAATGCTGGCAACTCAAGTGATATAGGTAGAAGCTGCTTCTTTCCCGTATACAAGCTTGTATGGAGAGTTTCTGTAGATCTCTTGGGCGTGATCCTATCAGCCCATAGGGCTGATTTGAGCTTTGAGTGCCAAGTCCTCTTGATTCTCATCAAGAGTCCTTCTGATGATCCTTAGTAGATTCTTGTTTATAGACTCGGCTTGGCCATTACCTTGAGGGTAATAGTTCGATGAAGTGCTGAGATACACACAATTCTTGACAACCCATTCGGTGATCTTTGTGCGAGGAATGCGGTGCATTATCACGATATGATAGTGGTAGGGGCACCAAACCTCGTGACTATCCCTTCATAGAAATCTAAGATATTAGATTCATTTGCCTCCTTGAGTGCCACTGCTTCAGTCCACTTGGTGAAATAGTCTGTTGCTGTTAGTATCCACTTGTGGCCCTGACTTGAATTGGGATTGATAACCCCGATGAAGTCCAATCCCCATTGCATGAATGGCTGATCCACTAAAATTGGATGAAGGGGCAGCGCTGCTAACCTTTCTTTCCCTGTGAAGAATGCACATTTCTTGCATTTCTTAACCCATGAGTAGCAATCATTGAACACAGTAGGCCAATAGTAACCAGCTTTCATGATTTTGAGAGCTGTCACTCGCGGAGCAAAGTGGCCTCCTGCTTCCCCGTCATGGAACTCGTGTAAGATCTTCTCAACTTGACCTGTTCCAATGCATCTTAATAGAACACCATTGATGTCCTTCTTGAACAAAACTCCATCAACAAGCACATATGGAATGGCTTGTAATCTGAAGTATCTCCTCTTTGCTTTGCTCACTTCTGGAGGGCACAAGCCTGTCTGGAGGTAATGCACCAAGTCTTGAGTCCAACATGGGACGGGTGCATCATCAGCTAGTTGTTCTTGATCATTCTGTAGTAGCAGGACAGCATCCTCTTCACTTTTTGACTCGTCTGGTTGTTTGGAAGCGAGCTGCTCACACAAGCCTTTGCCACGAACAAGCTTGGTAACTTTGATTTCAATATCATATTCCATCACCCGAGTGATCCAACCTGCTCTCTTCTCGTTTAAATCCTTGTTTAGGAGGAAGTCCTTGACACCAGCATGAGACACCAGCAGTTGGATCTTATTGTTTGAGACCAAATGTCTGAACTTCTTCAAACTTCTGATGATGGCAAGGACATGCTTCTCAATGAAAGAATACTTCATTTCGTAATCTTCCAAGGTTTGACTGAAGAATGCTATGGGCTGTTCTCAACCTTCTCTATTCATTTGTGTCAAGATTTGAGATTGTATCTCGATCCTCCAAATGCGTACATACAACATGAAGTGCTTTGAGAAATCTGGGTTGATAAGAGTTGGAGCTTGTGATATTACATGCTTGATGTTTTCAAAACTCTCTTTGCCTTCTGCTTGTCCACTTGAATGCAGACTCTTCTTTAATATCATTGTTAGGGGCTTCACAAGAGTGGCAAAATTAGGCACAAATCTGCGGACAAAGTTTATCCTTCCTAAGAAGCTTTGGAGAGATTTCTTGTGGTGTGGCAATGGAAGCGTTCGGATGGCTTCAACCCTTTCAGGATCAATTGTTAGCCCTTCCCTAGAGAGGATGTGGCCCAACAGTTTGCCTTCGTGTGCCAAGAATACACACTTCTTTGGATTCAATGACACTCCGAACCTTCTACACCTCTGAAACACTTGTCTGAGGTGAAAGAGATGGTCTGCTGCATTCTTTGAGAAGATAGTGATATCATCTAGGTATACCAGCACTATCTTGTTGATCAAGCCTTTGAATGCCATATCCATAGCTCGCTGAAATGTTGCTCCGGCATTTGACAGTCCAAATGACATCTTCTTGTAAGCATATGTGCCCCATTTCATAGTGAAGGCCGTTTTGAATTGATCTTCTTCTTTCACCATTATCTGATTATAGCTTGAATATCCATCTAGCTTGTGAAAACCTTTCGAACCAGCTACAACTGCAATATTTGTTCCATTGATGGAAGCGGATAATGATCTTTGAGTGACGCTCTATTTAGATCACGAAAGTCCACACACAATCTTATTTCTCCGTTTCTTTTTCTTACCGGCACCAAATTTGCAACCCAACTTGAGTGTTTGATGGGGAAGATGATACTGGCCTCAATGAGCTTGCCTAACTCTTTTCTCATGAGAGGCTCGATATGAGGATTTACCGGCCTTTGCTTTTGCGGCGGGCTTGGATTCTGGATCCAACTCAATAGTATGTTGTGCCAACTTTGGGTTGAAACCTCTTAAATCTTTGTAAGTCCAAGCAAAGACATCTGGGAACTCTTGACAAAGCTGAACAAAATCAGATTTCTCTTGTGAGGTACTTACTTTTCCAATTTGCAATGTCTTGCCTTCTTCCACTAAAATAGGTTCGAATCTTCACCTTTTACTTGAATGTTCGCTTTCTCCTTAGGAAGCTGATCATTCGGGTTGAAGATTGACTCGAAGCATTATGAGGCCTTTTGGGCTTATTTGGTTCTCAAAATTTGCACCACTTGGTCACCATACTTTGCTGCTCCAACTTGTCTTGATTTTCGGCGGAGAACTCAGCTTCTTCTTGTAGGAAATTAACAATCTGCGATCGTTCTCAAAGACTTGCCAACTTGTGTTGTTATCTGGAGCAGTGGTGTCACAACCACTTTGATATGAGGCTGAGTTTTCTCACTTTTGATACTTTCTACGACATCAAACGCATGGCCCCGATTGCTGCCGACTGTCGGTCAAGCTTCATTCTTTTTTCTTGGGATGGAAATGATGCTAAAAGCTTCAAAATCTTCAATAAGATCCCATACCCGATTTTTGTAGTTCTTTGACAGATCATTTTTGGCAGCGTTTTTCCTTTGACTTGGTTTATGATCAGCTCACTATCACCAAATACTTGTAAATTCTGATGCCTCTCTTCTTTTCCCGAGTGTAATCCATGAATTAAGGCTTCATACTCAGTGTGTTGTTTGAGCAGAAAACCGGAAACGGAAGGTGAGTAATGCCTTATACCTTGCGGTGAAATGAGCATAGCTCCTCCTCCTGCACCTTGTCTACTCCTTGACCCATCAAAGAACAATTGCCATACTTCATTCTGTCTTTATGATCGGCTTGGTGATTTGGGAGAGGTTGATTCTCTTCATGTAAACAATAAACTCCTAGCTTAGATTCTTCTATTTCTTGATAAGGATCAAAAGCATGCACCTTGCTTGCCCATTCATCAAGAGTCAAATGGGATGCTCCCAACCTTGGTGTCGACTTCATCGGTGCTTGGATAATCTTCTTGATCAAATCTTTGAGCAGTTGGTATTGATTTGGCTTGGAGTGTAAGGCTCAATATGGAAGTTTGCAATAGGTTCAGACCTGATTGTGGCTTTGGTTCCATATCTTGTTATGAACAACATGTGTGACCAATCCGCCGAAAGATAGCCTCCAATTTTAGCAGTGAAGTCTCTTGACAAGCATAATGCAAAGAGTGGTGGTAGGTCTACGACTGACACATCTTATAACACTATTACATTGGGACATGCGTGTAGTGTGAGGCTCAAACCTTTGATTACTCCAACCGTTGTCCTTTGTGTCCCATCTAATTGCACTACACCCTTGGAGATAGTTTCATATTGGAGTCCTGGTGATCGCTCTGTTGCTTTGGCATGGTGAGTTGCTTGCTCCCGAATCGATCATGCAATTGTGCACCAACCTATCTCCTATGATCAATGAAACATAAAATGGAGGGGGCTTTAAAATTTTACCTTGTTGTCCTCCATGATTTCCTTCAGGCTGGCAAAGCATTTGTGAGTACCTTCTCTTGCATTTGGACCTGTTGATTTGAAGTTGACCAGTCCTTCATGGCAGCTTGTAGCAAATCTCTCTGTCCTGGGATAGATAGTGATTCCCACATGGATATGTTTACATTTGTCTTCTTCATCTGATCAATGATACTGAATGGAGATGAAGTATCCCTCTGCTTTCCCTTGGCCTGCACGTTCATTCCTTGCAAATGAGCGGCAGCAGCTGGCATCTGAGTTGGTTTAGGAGCTGGTATGGATGCTCCTTGCATGTTTGGATCTATAGTTTGTTTGCCAGCGGCTTGTGGAGTGGTAGAAGGTTGTGGATTACTTGGGGCTAATGGCTGTTCTTCACCCAAATTTCTCTTTTGACCTTGTGTTGGTACGCAAAACTTTGAGCGGGTATTTGATTCATACCACAGAAATCTTCAGCCTGCCAATTGACAAGAATAGTTTCGTTCGGAGATGTTCCTTGCCGAGATGCTTCTTGTTGCTGGTCTTCTTCGTGGCTGGACTCTTGTGACCCACCAATGGTTTGCACCATTAGAGCTGATTTAATGCACGCGTTAAAGCACATTGATTGGTTATGTGGCTGACTGCATGGGAAACACCAATCATATTCTTGGGCCATGTTATTTTGGACTGGCACCAAATCTCTGGATGCAGATGCAACATTGGGGTTATAGGGCTGAAATGGCCTATTAGGAGGCCTTACTTGGCTTTGATTTGTAGCTGGATTGGGTGGTCTTTGAGGTTGATATGGCTTTACCTATTAGGTGAGCTTGAGGCGATACGGTCTAGCACTTTGAGCTTCTTTGTCTTTTGATAGTAACCAGCTCATTTCCCAAATTTTGCAATTGTTTCAAGACCTCTTGGAATTCGTTGGAAGCACTAGGGGATGAGGTAGAAGTCTCGTTTGAACTTTGATTTCTAGGGGTGGGAATAGGAGCGAGTGGGTGCTTGACTAGTGCTTGGATTTTCTAAGTTCGGATACTGAGGGCATGGGAGGCCTAGGAGCTAGCTTACCGGCTTGAATAAGATAGTTTTCAGCTCTAATGGCAATCTTATAAGCAGCGAGTAAGGTTGTGCCTCCCATAGATTGAATTAACATAGAAATATAGAATTCAAAGCTTTAAGGTAATATAGAAAAGCACCTTTCTTTGTTGGCTTTGCTGCCTTGCTGGAATCCTATCCAAGACCTTTGAAATCTGAAGTTGAAGTCGATCGATTTGCTCATTGGGGGCTCTCTTGATAGTTGTCAATTGTTCTAGAAGAGACAAGTTGTCTCCCTTCTCTCCAATTGCTCATGGAGAACTATGCATAAGCGATTCCAATTTGTGATAGAACCACTTGAGGCTCTGAACCATTGCAATGCCTTCCCTTTGAGCGATGATGCCAGCGGTTTGTGACCACATCCATTTCGTTTATCTCATGGATTGCCGAGACATTAGCAATGTCTTTGACATGATCACCGAGTGGTATGATTTTCTCCGAGTGAAAAATGGAATGTTCTTCAATGCTGCAATTGGAACCTGGATTACGTGCATTGAGGGCAAGTGGGGTCTTGCCACTGTAGGTGAAATTGACAAAGGGATTTAGTGGTTGCGCCATTCGATTGGCACTGAGAACCCTTGTTGATGCGAGAAAAGGTCTACCGAGGTGGAGGCGTAGACAAAGTTCTATTAGGTGGAGAAGCGAGATCTTTGAGCTCTTCTTCCCCTTGTTTCTCTGCCAGGAGATAGATCGAGATAAACAAACAATCCTTCCTCCCTAGTTCTTGATCTGGTCTGTATTCTTCTCATAAATTTGCCAAGCTTGCAGTGAAACCAATGAATTATGCCTCTTTTGGAGTCACGGATGTGTGATTTTAAAGCTTCTTCAAAGTGAAACTTACAACAAGTGCACATCAATCTTGTTGCAATGAAAGTAAAGACCTCTATGTCCCACAGATCATGCATAAGAGCTGTTATCATCACGAATCACGGCACCCCTAGATGTTGATCAGATTTCTAGTTTGATCACTCTAAGCATCAGGTGTGATTGGATAACATGGGTGCTATCTCCAAGTTGTGGGACTTGCTACTTGAGATAGACCTCTAGAGAAATTTGGTTCTTGCTCTAAACTACTCGCCTTACAATCTACTCTAATGCGGGGTAAGCTAAGCTGTTCTAATCTAAATTTCCGAGGGACCGGGAGAGAGAATACATAAAATGAAAGCCTACACTAAAGCGGTGATACACCGGAAAAGGAGGATGTGAGAGTAGTCTCCAAATGTGTGAAATACAGAGGCAAAGTGCACACTAGAAGAGGTGATGACAATTCTCCATAATCTAGCAGAATGCATTCACAACAATATTCCAAGCATACACAATGATAATGGATCCTGCAAGAACATAATAATAGACACAATATTCTTGTAGAAAGATTA
>CM031243.1:738266567-738321567 GCA_018340775.1 Taxus wallichiana var. yunnanensis
CAGTATGCTTCGTTCAGTTGCCATTACTTGAACCGTGCCGTGACCCGAAGCACACACAAATGCATTCTTGGTAGGACCTTAGTCAGCCATCCCCCCATAGCCCGAATTAGATTTGATGTCCACCAAAAGTGAAACACATGCTTCGGTATCCGATCTTCCTCGATGTCCTCAAATACTCCGTGCACATCCGATATAACATAATCAAAATTTTCACTTGATTCAAATTTTTCCCATCGTCATGTAGTCGGCCTACATGCACCGGCGCTTTCACCATCCTTCAACCTTTCAATGCTCCCCAAAATATTTCCCGACACCCACCCCATGGGCATTTAATGTTTTTTTTTTTATTTGAAATCAAGAACATTCTACCTCGCTGACTCTACTTTGACAACCTTTCCATGAATCAGGGTGCCACGTGGGCCCGAAACCCCTCCTCCGCTGCACGACACCCCTCCTCCCCATGATTGTAGAAATGGTCCATGTGAAAGGTCAAGAATGTGCTTCCTTTCCAAAGGAATGAGCAGTTTCCACCTCATTATCTTCTTAACCTCTATTTCTTCCTCACTCATATCTTCATCAAGTGCCCAACGCCTTCTTAAGTTGTAGAAGCACTAAGCGAAAAACCTTCTCGAGGGCATGGTAACACCGTCATATCCATGCAGCATCCCCACTTTTGGTCAACATCCTCCAACCCGGTCAACTTGGACGTACCAAATACATGGTGCCGAGAGATGACTACTTATTGAGCCACAAGACGTAGCCTCATAGCCACTCTGTGTGCCTACATTTCTCTATAGGCCAAATGATCCGAGAATGCTCTATAACTATTTCTTTTTGAAATTTTTATTTTGACGTGTTCATGAAGATTATGCTAGGTAGGAATGAGCACCAGCCAGATGGACATTCACACAACCTAGCATACACTAAGAGTGAACGAGGCCTCGCCGTAGGGTCCAACAATGAGCACCCCATGACAATGACAATGCACACAAGAAGACATCCAGATCCTAGAATTCTGAGAGGCAAGCGAGATAAGTGGATCACACGGAGAGAAATGGAAAATAATTTGATTTCACGGCTGAGACACCACCCGACAATGCCTAAGAGTCGTTTTTTCTAAAAACCATGGCCCTTCAATAAGAACCTTTGCATGTCTTCATCCCTTTGGAAGTAGGAGAGGAAGCTATCCTCTCCTAACGCCATACTTCTTCTAGCTTACGTGACCATTTCCACTTACACCATTCCTCGGAAAGTCGATATTCGATTCAACAAGAATCTCTAAATCTTCCCACCGTTGTGCTCTTAGAAACTACTTCGCTTTCTGTCACCAAATTCTCTAGGATCAGCAAGTCATGGATCGCCCCCACACATGAAGGAATGATCTTCATATGTTCTCTAGCATTGCACCTCTAAACAAATGTGAGGCCCATGATCTATCCATGGCTACTGGCAGAACTAGGGCCTAGAGGAGGAAACTCGTTGCACACTCTTCATCACGCTCTCTTCACTAAAGAAAAAGCTTCGCGGCACTCTTTTATTGTTTTATTTGTTAATGATATGAGGTTTTTAAAAGATTAAGGAATTCCTTTTCTAAGATAATGAGACATAATTAAGTATAAAATTTGGTTTAAAAATATGAGAAATGAATTTATTGTTAATTTTTTTGAAATAATAAATTGAAAAATAACAACTTTTACAAATTCATATAACTAAACAAATTTTAAATATTAAAATTTTTAATTAGTTGATATAATTAAAAATATTTAAAAGCTTTGATTTCATCAATTATAATAATACATTCTCAAAGAAACTAATTAACAAATATTACAAGGAATCTTAAATATATAAATAGAATTTTAATATTTTTAATTATTTAATTAAAAAACTTACCCACATATAAATATAAACATAACATACAATCTAATCATACAAAAAAGTAGAATGAGGAGTCGTATACCATCGTTGTATTGTTTTGACCTTCCTAATGTCTCCACAACATCATGTTTTTGGTGTTTTGACTTTGCAAACATATAGTTCAATGGATGCACAAAATGTAGGCTATGATTTCGCTGAATAATCCCTTCTTTCTCTCAGAGATAATTAACTCTTACGTGCTGAGACTGGATACAGCTAATATTCCATGAAAACTTAAATGATCACTGCCTGACCTACCGAGTTCTAAATTGGTCTGGTGCTGTATTCCTTCCTGGAATTTTCAGATTCCTACAACTCTGGAAGACAATCCCAACAGCCCTGGCTAAGTTATAGCTAACAGTTACAAGCAGTACAGAATAACCTGCACCCTAAATATACTCAAACCAGTTGTTTGAATTAATGGTAAAAGTGGCAGAAATAATCTCTCTCAAGTCGTCTTCTTCCATGATTTTGGCCATTTCACACGTCTATTATTACATAGTTACCTGATTCTTGCCTCTTCCTTGCCATTTCACAAGTCTATTATTACATAAGTATCCGACTTATAAGGAAATACATTTTTAGGTCCAGTTACATATACATTGTCAACGGCTTCTTTGAACACAAAGACCTTCATTACCACTGACAAACCCTACGGCTGTGGAGTAGATGAGTAATGAGACCACCATTTATGCTAATGGGATACAGGGAGCTTATCTCATTTTGATTTGCCTGTAACTGATAATTACTTGGAAAATGGTTTTTCGTAATTGGCTACATTTAATTTGGTAATTAGTTTCACAGCTTAATTAACATCCACCCAATTCAGTATATTGAATTTGGTAATTGGTTTCGCAACTCACTTTCACATCCGCCCAATTCAGTGTGTACTAAAAAGAAGCAGGCTGAGAGAAATTTCATTTGATTTGAAGAAATAAATCAGGCAGGGAGAAATATGACATTATGTTGGGTGTAAGAGTGAAAAGAATTTGGGGATGGTGGAGATGATCATGAAGAAATAGCAGCAATATTATAAAAATGCCACAATAGGGTGATTCAACTAGTCATTGATCGGTGCTACCATCAATTAGGGTTTGATCTGTTTCTGCATATTTTGTCATTATTGGATGTTAAGTCCTTGGGAAAATGTATTGCTGTGTCTAAAGACTGGAGAAGCGTTGCTGTATCGGATGTTTTGTGGGAGAAACACAAGAGGGAATTGTGGGAAGGAAGGTCTATGTCATCGATCCTAAGGCTCTCAAGCCTGGTCTTCGTCCAGTAGAGGCTTTTGCAATTTCCGTTCAGGAAAGCCGCCGGGTGGGTACACAATTTTCTCTTTTTATCCATTGATGAAGTCATCTTGCTGAAATTGTAATTTCTGGGAAGATTTTCAGAGCAGATTTATTTTCCTTTTGTTTAGATTTATTAAATGTTTTTATTGCTTTAGGTAGTTTGATTAGATTCAAAAATGTTCTGAAATAATGTATTTATGCACGTTTTGAACAGAAATCCATGTTTAAAAAAAAGTAAAACTTCCTGTACAACTTGTATTATTGTGAAATCTTTCCGTTGATCAGAGGTTCATTAGAGAGTTATCATGTCTTGATTAGACCAGTACAGGAAGAAGAATTATATGATCTTATAATGATGATTTTGTTTATGTAAAATCTCAAATATCGATTTTAATTTAATGCTAGTAGGATTGGTCTCAATTTAAGTAACATCATTTTCAGATGCTGCTAAAGAGGGTGTACTGAAACTTTTCAGGATGGATTTTTGTGCATATGGGCTTTTTTATAATTTTTAATATTTAATTAAAATATGAATCACCTGTTAGTATGTAACTTTGAAATTCGTCGCCTACAACAAATTAGGTATCGGTATATATTTTTAAGCTTATCAGTAACACCTACAGCCTAAGCCGCTGTTGCTAATGCAGGCCATCAGTGTGAAGAAATTTAAATTAGAACCAATTATTTAGGATGTTACGCTAACAAATTTTTTTAATTATTGTTTTGAATAGGATATCATGTTAACTCTCTCTAAACCTAGATAGTATAATAATACATCTTACAAGTCATGTACCAGCATTCAATGTTTTTATTATATTCTTCAAATTTTTATCTTATATATCGTCTTGAATATTAAATTCTGTGGCCGTTCTGTTTGTTTCACAATTTCTTAAAAACCCTTATAATTTAATAACACTTTACTTTTACAATAATGTGTGTATATAAGATTTCTTATCACATCTGATCTTATTTTTCTTTTTAAAATGAATTGCAAACAACATTCTATGAATAACTTCTAAATTCTCACTTACACATAATCCTTTATTATACTCTATGTAAGCTCTCTTTAAAATTCACTTGCACTACATATTCCTTTCCTGATCCATTTTCAAACAATCTAATCCAGGCTTTAATGTGCAGACCAGACTGACCGAGGAGGAGATCTGCAGATTCAGCTGGACTGTACGATTTCGGCTGGTAAGAGAATGTCACCATTATCTTTTGCTATTCAGTTCAATTTGTTTTCTTATACGAGAAAAGAAAAACAAAAAACACTTATTGTTGTATGTTAGAATGGTTTTAAGTCTTTATTTACATACTAAATATGAACGTTTGATTTATTTATTTTCTTTCGTTTTGGCAGACAACTTCCTCATATTATTATCACTTGATCCATCTTATAATGGGCTTCCTCCAATGCAACGCTTTTTTCTACCCTGACGGTCATTATGTTAGTTCAGGACCCAAGATCCGTTTGAGGAAGTGCCAAGATCATAGTAAGCAAAGTTCATGAATGAAAATGCCCAAATAAATAGCTGGCCTATCTTACAGATCTTCCGGAACAAGAACACCCAACTGGGGATGGACAATGCAAAAATTTCTGGGATTATGCTTATAGCGCACCTAATGATTTTCCTTCACTGATTCTCCTCTTGCCTGAGAGAGTCAAGGATGCTCTCCCATCCGACACTTCAGTTTTGCCACCATCAACTGAAAGGAATCAAAATGAATGAAAAATTCGTATTTTTTGAATTTATCAACACTAAAATACATGTAAATTTATAATGTATAGGAATTGGAAAATAGTGTATATACTTATTGATTGTCAAAAGAGTGTTAAATATATAAGGTCTTTTAACAGTTGATAAAGTTAGTGTAACAATGGTAAAAATATCTCCTATTGAGATTGTCAAGATAGGTCAGTTCAAGCTTTTGATTTTTAGGATACTATATATTATTTTGGTTGTATGTCATTCTTTTAGCAGAGGCCAATATACCATAGTAAAATTTTGTGGTTATTTGTTATGTTTGATGAGTACTTATATTTGTAAAGTAGAAGTCCTATTTGTTATTACTATAAATATTTTATATATTTATATAATTTTATATTATAGGATATCAGATCCATGATATTTATCTTAGATTTTAGTTATAAGTGGATTTTGATTAACAATTTAATAATTTTCTTTTAAATGATTTTTCTTTGTCAAATTTATGATTGAAATTTTTAATCTCTTTCATTTATTTATGACATAATAAATTATAATGTGATGCACTTAAGTAGGAAATTTAAAAGTTCTTTTAAAGGAGGGTATATCTTAATTAAGTCCAACATGTATTTAATAAGTAATTGAATATTTGTATTAATTCAAATCACTCAAAATAGTTTAAAATCGAGGAATTTATGTACTTTTGGCAAGTTGTATAAGATTTTATAAATTTGTCAATTTTTGTAAGATGTCAATAAATATGACATATTTGTATTCTTTTAATGAAATGTAAAATACCAGCGATGCCAAAATCAGGTTTGAGCTTGTGAGATGTTTGTTTTTGTCTCCTGCATTTACTTATTTCTATCTTATTTCCCCTTACTTTGGTATCATTGTTTAAAAGAAAGCTGATGAGTGCACACAACCATTATGGCCATTAGCAATTTATGTGTAGTGCATAAGAGCAAAAGGAGCAATATGTGATTTCATGAAGATTTCACAACAATTTGATAGTCCATAATAGTAGCAATGTAGTAGTAAACTTATGAATCAGCCATAAATGTTTGTTTTCATAGGAATTTAAATTATGAAATTTTGTGTATTAACTTGGACAAACATACTTTTACTCATTGATATTTTTTGGGATCAGCTAAAATGGGATCAATGAGACTTATAATCAACAATATTTTTAGGCCTTATCATGATGATAAATATTTGTTGAATGCTGCACTATAAAAAAGCTGAAAATACCTATTTATGATTGAAAAGGACATGGATGATTTTATTTTCCTAGGTTGCAGCAAACAAATAAGTCTAAACAAGCTTGGGATAGTTTAGAAACAACTTACAAAGGGTCTAGTAAGGTCAAATTTGTCAAGCATCAAATCTCAATAGATGAATTTCAAAAATCATAGTATGAAAAATGTTGACCATTATTTAAATATAGTGATTGGTTTCAGTGAATCAAATTAAGTCTCATGGAGATATATTAATAGAGAAAAAGGACCCTAAGAGCTTCCCAAGGAAATTTGTATGCAATTGTAGTGGCCATTGAGGATCCAAATGGAAAAATACCTCACCTAGCTTAGTGTTGATGAGTTAATGGGTTCATTGTTGTCACATAAGTTAAGGATTAATAGGTTTGGTAATTCCTCCATGCAACATGCCTTCAAGATTCAAGTTTCAAATAGCAGAGGTAGAGCGAGGTAAAATTTTAGAGGTACAAGTTAGATACTTGTTGGTTGAATAAGTCAAAATTCATAATTTTCTAGTCTAAGAGGGTGTGAAAGTAGCTAGAATACTTAGAATCAATGCCATAGGCATGATAAGTCGATGTTCATTGTCATTTTTGTAAAAAGATGGTACATTATGAAAATAATGTAAGAAGAAGTAATTTGATTTAAGTAGGTAGAATGAAATATTTTCAAAAGAGAATTAGAATGTGTGTGAAATTCATGTATCCATGTTTATTACCTTTAGTATTTCTTAAGAGAGTAGATAAATATATAGATTTTGGATATAGAGGGTGAAAAACATGAAAAGAAACATAAATATGTTTACGATTTGGATAAATCCATAGAATATGTGGTTAAATTCTATAATAAACATGAGAAGTGTTAATATTGTCAAAAAGATAGAAAACAAAACTTCATTTATGATGTTTAAATTATGTCTAATTTGAATTAGAATCTCATGAGCGTGAGTAACTTAAACAAAAGCACTTTGCCAAATGTATTTTGAAAATAACTCAAATGTAATCCTAGACTAAATTCCAAATGACAAGTTAATTATAAGGGTTGAAATGACTAAAGATCAGATATTCTTGTTAAAAATACAAAGTGAAATTGCGTTTCAGATATAATGAGCACTCCTCTTCAATAACCCACTTCACTTTCATTGCAGTGAGCACTCAAATTTATATTTCGCACTTGTCTTAATGTCCACTTATGGCCAACATCTTATTGAAGCGAGAACTCCAAATGGAGTCCATATTCAAATTGTCTTACCCAATAGTTGCCCTAACCCAATATTCATCCAAGCGACATCTCACAAATGCTATTTTACCGAAAAAAAAAAACACGTTTTCTAAAGTACTCACTAAAGAGACATTTAACGTAAAAATATAAAAATTTCAAAGCAAATTGCATGTTTTTCTAGAGGAAAATAAAAGTAATAATTGAAGTGACACCTCAAAATGTGTTAAACACCTTACTCACGAACCTAATCCTATTATTGACACTTAAGATTTGACCATTTATGTTTTTGAGGTCTAAATGTTTTGCACAAAAAGAACATGGTGAATGGATTTATGTCCAGACAAGAACCAACTAGAACCATATTATGTGAAGGTTACATTCTTGGAAAGTAAACATAAGGAATCATTTCTAGTCGTGAAGGCTTATGGGGAAATGGTGCCACTTAAATTATATATTCAATCATATTTATGTGGCAAAATGAAATGCACGACAATCGGTGGAAGTCTGTATTTTTATTTTATTTTATTGATGATTATAGCTGAAAACCCGGGTCCATTTTCTAAGCCATTTACTAATTTTTGTTTTTTTCAAGAAGTTTAAGATGATGGTAGAGAAACAAAGCGGTAATTATATATAGACAGTAAAATCATACAAATGTGGAGAGCAAATTTAAAATTAATACTTAAATTTTGGCAAAGACCGTGGAATTGAGAATCAGTTTAGCATCATGTCGCATAATGGTGTTATGGAAATAAAAAGAATATAAATATTATGGAAAATAACAAAAGTATGTTGAAGGACAAACATCTTACAAATGAATTTTATGAAGAGGCCATAACTTGTTATATATATTGAATAAATACTCAATTAAAAGAGTGAGAGCTTGTGGAATTGAGAATTAGTTTAACATCATGAACAAACCATAGCATAATGATGTTATGGAAATAAATAATATAACTATTACGGAAAATAATAAAAGTATGTTGAAGGACAAACACCTTACAAATGAATTTTTATGAAGAAGTCATAGCTTGTTCTATATATATTAAATAAATACTCAATTTAAAAAGAGTAAAGGATAGGGATTTATAAGAATCTTGAAGTTAAAAAAGGTGTGGTATTTAATGTTTACGGGTATTTGGATGTATGGAATATGCTCATGTGTTAGAATAAATAATATTTTTTTGATGAAAGAGTTGTAAAATGTATTATTTTTTGATATAGTGATAAATCGAAGCATATAAGTTATAAAATACCATTAAAAAGGAAGAAGTTTCAAAACATCATACATAATTTTTAGAATAAGAAACATGGGATGGAAATATTAATAGTACCCTCAATATTGTAGTAATTCCTTAAAATGAAGAATAAATTGAAGATATTGTTGTACCTCAAATTTATTAATTCTTCTATTTGACCTCCCGCTCTTCACGTTGCTCTCTTTCTCAAACAAGTAAACTTACCCATTCTCATCTTATACACCTCAAGGTATCATGTCTAGCTTACTTGATCATACACACTCATTTATTGACAACTTTTGAGAATTAAATGCATGAAATCCATTAAGAAACTTTGATGGTCAACTTCCAAACTTCATAATTTATATTTTATCTCAAGGGTTAAAAATGGACAATAGGGGTAGGAATGTCTATACATACATTCCTAACTCTACTGAAATTTTTACCCTCACTCACTTTGTTGCACGAATTTTAATTACAAATTAATCTTTTGTCATTTACTTCTTCTTAGTAGCCTTGCAATATATATCACATTTGCAAGCATATATAAGCAAGTGAAACCCACCTCATTTAGTGACCTAGCACTCTCATGGACTCCTATTACAAAATCTAGCACAAAAGGAACACAAATTTCCCTACAATCCACAAATACGTTTGCACATTCATTTGGGTAGCACCATCTACAAGTATAAAGCTTTACGAGCTAGGTCTCAGGGATTGATTCCCACATTTACAAGCACTAAAAGGAACTCAATCAAGTATATTTGTAAGAGAGAAACTAAAGTCAAGTTTTTCAAAAGATAGAATTTCAAATCTAATTGTACTGATTTACAATTAGTCAATATCATGTGCTACGTGGAGAATGAAGCACAATTTGGTCTCTTTTGAGTAGTGCTAGTGTTAGTGGTGAACAAGGTTCCCAAAAACCAAGTAATGTTTATTTTGCATATATTTTTATCCATGGTTATGGTTTTCAAGATTAAACAAAGCATTCAAAGGAAACTTCCAAATTCCATACTTCACTCTAAAACTAGGGAATATATAAAATGATGTTTTATTCTCTATCTAGTTCCCCTTCCTGTTATCATTATTCCTAGTTTCAGGTGTCATTTCCTCTCTAGTTATCACCTTGATTATATCCTTCAACAATTCAACTTATCCTCTACCTTCTCATCCTAAAAGGAAACTATGCTTGGCATCCAAAATTTGGTCTCCTCCTTTCTCAACATTTCTTCCCAAAAGCTAATCAAAATTTTTCCTAATAGAAACCTTTGATCATGTGATATTTTTTTACCCAATTATAGACCCTATTACAGCCCCACAAAAATATGTAGTGGTGGAGGGTATATATCCTTCCCACCACACTCATCCAACACTTTCCCAAACTAGTCTACTTGTCCAACATGGCCAACCGATGGGTTCTAAGGAGAGGCACATGGAATAACTTATTACATACCATGTACCCTCATGTTCATAAGAAATATTCTTCTTCTTCCATTCTTACAAAGATGTCACACATTCCCTAGATCCACCAAATAACCATGCACTTCTTGTAGAAAATAGGAGATCCTATATGATCCAAGTTTTTATTTCATATACATTTCTTTAAGAGATGAGATAAATGGATTTGGGGGAGAGGTATACATCAGATAAAATTCATGAAACAACTTGTACAAATTATTCTAATCTAAGATAGATTTGTAGGTTCAATAGCTAGGAGATGCCACCAATTGCCTTTAAAATCCCCATTAACAATTATTATTCCCAAATTTTAGGGCCATAGAAAGAAATATCATCAAACAATGTAGATACTGAGGAAAAAAATCATCTTGAGATGCATGAGGTTACAATCTAGAAAGGTGTAAAATAGATTTACCATAAAAACCATGATGCCCCATTACACTTTAAGGAGATTCTCTTCTAGCATAATACAACACATAAAACATCCAATGGTTAAGGCCACAATCTCTATGTTCCCTTAAGGAGTCCATTCTATTTTATACCACACTCTCGTAGGGTAAGAATAATCATCAAATGGCCTACATTCATTTTTGTGTCTTTAATGACCTCTAAGCAAGTATATCACCTTTTAATTCCAATATTTATAATTATATTCTCGTTATCATGTTTTTTTCATGTACTATTATCAATCTTGAAAATGTTAGGATATAACCAAAGTATGTCCCATAACTAAAAAAATTATACTAATCATTTTAATGTTAATTTTATTGTGAAGATTAAGAGATAAGCTACATATTTCTTACACTATGATATGACTAGGAACTTTGTTTGATGACACGCAAGAGACTAACTTTTAAATCATGCTTTATGTTGATTAATTATATTTGAGTTTATGTCATTTATATATGTAACATTTTATAAACTACCTACTTTCATCAGTATGTAAGGCATAAAATTTTGTCCCATGTTTTAGAATTTTTTGTCCATAAGAAAAATATTCCCCCCCTAAAAATATTGACCAAACACATATTTCTAATATATTAAATATACAAAGACACATTTTATCCATAATTTATCTAAAATATTTAAGTTTCTAAGTATTTATTATAATGTATTTAGTCATTTGTTTTAAATATATTTATAACTACCTAGTGGGAAACACTCTAATCTTTCACACCAATGTTTATGAGGACAATATATCACCTTTTTAATCAATACATATAAATATTATTTTCACAATGACTAAAAAAAATTATTGGGTGTTAATTAGGTGAATTCAACATTAGTAATAATTATGAGATAAATGTGGATTATCATGAAATACATGTTCAAATCATTTACAATGGATTAATATATTAGAGGATGGGAATGAAAAAAGTGGTAAATTATATTTACCATTCCTCCCCGATATCTAAAAAAAATTCTTGTGGTGGTCAGTATGTTAGGTGGGTGATTATTACTATTAAGAAAATGATGGAAATGTCACTACTTAATGACCATTTATGGAGTTCGTGAGAGAAATGAAAAAATACACAACTTAATATCCACAAAAATTAACAATTATCTAATCAATTGTATTTTCATTCAATGTATAGTGTTGATCTATATTAGGAAAATGGAGAGATGGAAAAAACCCAAAGGCCATCTATATGGCAATCGCATCATCAATATTTAGAGGTTCGATTTACCTAGAATAAATTGTGTGTTGTTAAACTAAATTGAATTCTATTCTTAGCTTGATATATTTTCAATTCATTATTACATCCAAAATATAATACATTCTAAAAGATAACAATATATAACATGTGTTTAAAACATTATCTCAATAGAGTGAGATGTACACTTTTAAAATATATAATATATACTTTTGATGAATTTGTAGACAAAAATCACATATTTACTACTATTTACCATACCACTAAGTATGTTGTTTATATATGGATTCTTGCGTAAGAAAAGTATTCATTTTCAAAACCTATTCTCTAAAGTACATCCACTTGTCTTGCATGATTTAATATTGTTGTTATTTTCACACTTATCACTCATACACCTAGTTTATAGTAAGATCACAAGGATACATGTCTGTATGAATGGTTTTCACTCATTTGTCATCACTTGTCTCTCGGACACTAGTGCCAAGCACCCTTGTCCATCCTAGGCACACGTGTCCTCTTTAGGTTTGATATTATTTTTGATATTCGAGGTCAGTATTTTTGGTTTTTCTCTCATACCCCAAACTACTAATTGGCATGGAAGGTCATTAGTGTTAAAATTAAACAAGAGATCCCTATATAAACACAACATACATCGTTATATGGGTAAACAATTCTTATTAGGGGATATCTATCTACATACACCAAGGGACTAGATTTGTGCGCATTATTATGAATACACACTTTGTATAGGAAGGGGATTTCATTATATTCTATCCACACATTTGCGCAGTTTATCTAGTTACCGCCACATTATCTTGGCATTATTGGCACGAGGTGACCTAGGATAACTATTGCAGAACACAAGCAAACAAAACTACATTGGCTCTGAGATGTAGTACATCGCTCGATTTGTAAGTTCATCATTGTGATATCGAGGACAATCGGACCCCTCATTTTCATCTTTCTTTTTAGGGTTTGATGTCTTTTTGTGGTTTTTCAGAGCATATTTGTGAGCGGTTATAGATGCCTCATGATCTAAGCATGTATTAAAGGAAACCAATAGAAAAAAGTGTGAATCCTAGTGACCATATTAGAACCAAGTTTTGATATTTTCTGTGTCAGAGACTACATAGCCCACACAGAGGTCCAGGTGCTGTAGGTGCCCCCGTCCTACGAGGCACCATTTTCTAGCCATCACAAGCATATTTTCATTTTCTATACCTATTTAGGATAGTCATTGTTCATGTTCCATCACATTCTCTAGTCCAACATCACTTGAGATAAGCGTAATTCCAGATAAGTACCCTACCCTGTCATTTCCTTCCATATTTAAATTAAAATAAATTTAATAGCATTTATATTCATTGTATATACATTATAGTACTTATGTGCTTTTAGATTTTAATAAAATAAATATATTTGATTGAATCATTTTGGTGAACCAAGCTTCAAAATTTTTTCCCTATGATCTATTAAAATCTTAATGGCTAAGGATAGATCTTCTCCTTATAGGATATTCATGCTTCATGTGACTATAATTCCTATCATGATGAGGAAACTATAGATGAACTTACCACTCTATATCACAACACTTCTCTTCAGATGATACTCAACGGTAATTTTTAGAAAATGAAAGAAATGTGCCTAATTAGATTTGGTAATTCCACCAATAGTATTATTGATGATCCAAGTTTTAAAAAGCTTATCTCAAGTTACAAACCTGTCACACAAATTTCCACTTACTCCACCTTCTATTATTTCTAATGAGAAATTATATGATGTTATCATCATTTTTATGCTTAATCTTGATGAGAATAAATGTTTATCTCGATGTTGTTTCTCATACTATTCAAGATGATTCTATAGGTGCATCTCATACTCCAAATTTTGAAAATGTTCCTAATCATGCATCACATGCTAGCTCTCCTCCTCCTTAATTATATGTTGATGACACACTTAAATAAATCCTCACATCTGAATCTTCATTTGACATTGATGACACACATGATAGTACCGATTCTTCCTCTTTACATACTTCTGATTATGAAGCACCATCTCCGATTTCATCTTATTTAAGGTTGTCTCTAGTAATATGCGTGATTCATCTCCTTCCATTACATCATCTCCTAATGATTTTTCCGATGTTAGTCCTATAAATTCCATTGAAATTCCATGTTATTCAATGCCTATTACTTCTTCGAGAATCCATATTTAGTGTGCCCATAGCATCAAAATATTCTATGTCTCACTTGATATTCTATGATCACTCATAATGGAAAATTACAACTAATTAATACACTATTTTCATCCTGTACTATTCCTCCACAAGACATCTTATCATTCATGCATGTTGGCGGCAACTTATAATCTCGGTCCAATCTCTTCCACTAGAAAGCAAGGCCTATTGTGCCTCTATCAATAATAATTCCTTGTATGGAAACCCTATTTTAAAAGATTCACACAACTCAACATTCCTAAGGATTTAATTTTCCTACATTTATATGCTTTGATGGTACTAGAAATCCATTTTTTCATCTTAAGCATTATCGTTTAGCCTATGACCTATGGATTCTTATTTTAATGATTGGTTTTTGCTCAAACCTTTTCATCAGTCTTACTCATCACCAATACTCTAGAATGAATGGTACACACATCTACCATTTGGATCTATTAGTACCTATAGTGATGTGGAAGAAGACTTCCTTTGACGATTTATACTCAACGAATGACCCTATAGTTACACATGATCATTTACAGCTTATATCAAGGTAAAATTGAAGCCTATCATTGATTACATTTTACAACTCAATGCTTACATGCATCAGGTTAGTCTTCCATCCTATTTACTTGGAAAATAAATTTATATTCTGTCATGGCTTGATTCCTACTTTGAAACAACACTTGTAATATGATACATGCTAATCATTCACACTCCTATGTTATAAGGTCATTGATTTAGAGTAGAACCTCATTATTGAAAATTTCATCACAGAACCTCCCCCTATTTCTCCTACTCTACTGCACCATCTAGTTCATTATCCACTTCCATCTATTACACCCTCCTAGATCTCTATCTCCTCCACCTCACAGAAGAAGACCAGGTCCGAAGTCACATAAGTGTGTTAGGTTGTGGATCCTGTTTTCATGTGTGGAAGTGTTGAATAATGTACACTAAAGTATTGTACACTTTCCACTTAGTCTAAATGTACTTGATATACCGTGTGAAACATGCTTTTCTCATATGGGTGGGATTTTGACCAATAGATTTATGGGATGGTTTTGGCCCATGGTTTTGATACCCATGCTTTTATAAAACTGACTTAAGCAATTGTTTACTTATGTGGTTTTGTGCATATGGTAGGCATGATGTAACATTGTAGATGTGTACATTTGGGTGTGAATTGTAGAGTTTTTGAACATAGCTCCAAACATATCTAGGTATTGTATTGAGAGAGCAGTGGCTTGTAATAAAATATGAGCAAGTGATTCTTGGTGGACGTAGCCCAAATTGGATGAACCACATTAAATACTATCTCTTTATGTTGTGTTATTTTTATTTTGCACTTTTATTTCAGATATGTACTATTTTTTGCATATTAGTTTCTACTATTGTGATTGTGAGGGATTATTCCACATATTTTATCCCTTATTTCCTAATAATTGGTATCAAAGCCTAGTTTGGTTTGCTAAAGTGTTGAATCACAGGGAAAGTTTTAGCTTGAGTGGGAGCTATGGTAGATGATGGAAGATCAAAGGTTGATAAATTCAACGGGAAAAATTTAGTCTTTGGAAGATGTAGATGGAAGATTACCTTTATCAGAAGGATCTTTATATTCCATTGTCTGAGAAGGTGAACAAACCTCAAGCATGATGGATGTGGAATGGGATTTTTTAGATAGGAAGGCACTTGGGACAATTCAGATGTGTCTTGCATCTTCGGTATTATTTAATGTTTCAAAGGAAAAGACTACAAAAGAATTGATGGATGCATTAGGAAGTTGTATGAAAAAATATCGCCTCTAATAAGATATTTTTAATGAAAAATTATTTAATATGAAGATGTATGAGAATGGTTCAGTAGAAGATCATTTAAATTATTTTAATACAGTTGTAAATATGCTAGCTTCAGTTATAATAGAATTTGATGAATAAGTTAGGGCTTTATTAATTTTGTGCTCTTTACCTGAGAGTTGGAATAGCCTGGTAATGGTGGTAAGAAACTCGGTTCCATCTAACTCAAAGTTGAAGTTTGAGGATGTTGTAGGGGTGATTCTAAGCGAGGAAATGTGAAGAAAAATCTCTGGGAATCTTCTACTTCAAGGAATGCTTTGACAATTGAAACTAGAGGGAGACAGAAGAATAGAGAAGCGTGGAAAATCGAAAGATCGGAAAGGTCAAAATTCAAAAGCAAGATAGTATGTTAGCACTGTGGAAAGTTTGGGCATGCAAAGAAGGAATATTGGGAGCTTCAGGACAAGAAGAAACAATAGGAAGAAAACAAGGAGGCAAATGTGGCAATGAGTAATGTATGTCAAGATGCTTTGATTCTTTCTTTGCACAATATTGTTGAATCTGGGTTTTAGATTCAGGGCTTCTTTCCATGTTACTCCACATAGGTATTATTTTGTTGATTATGTTCAAGGGATTTTGGGCATGTTTTCTTGGTGATGATGAGCCTTTTAGTATAGTTGGAAAATGTTTTATTCAGGTTAAGATGTAGAATGGGAATACATGGCTATTGAAGGATGTCAGACATGTGCCTACTTTAAAATGAAATTTGATATCAGTGAGCTAGTTGGGAAGTGATGGTTGCATCTTATGATATTTACAAAAAACTCTTGGAAGGTTACTAGGGTGCTCTTATGGTGGCAAGAGGTAAGAAGGTTGGAACCTTGTATTTAACCACTTATAGCACTAATGTTTGTAATCTCATGGCTTTAGAAGTAGATACAACATTGTGGCACTATATGCTCGGTCATATGAGCCATAAGGGCATGGAGATCATAAAGAAGGATTTTCCGGATATACAAAAACATGTTTGGAGTTCTGTGAGGACTACATATATGGGAAACATAAATGAGTAAAGTTTCTCAAGGTTGGACCTCCAAAGAAAGAGAGTAAGTTAGATTTGGTGCATTCGATGTGTGGGGCCATCTCGGGTATCATCTCTTGGGGGTTCAAGTTATTATGTTACTTTTATTGATGATGCAATAAGGAAAGTTTGGGTTTATTGTATTAGAAACAAATCTAATGTATTTGGCCCTTTTGTTAAATGGAAAGCCTTGGTAGAGAATGAAACAAGTCTTAAGATAAAATGTCTTAGGTCAGATAATGGAGGGGAGTATTGCAGCAATGAATTTGATGATTATTGTTCTAAGAATGGAATCCATAAGAAAAAGATGGTTCTAAGAACTCCGTAGTAGAATGGGGTGTCAGAAAGGATGAACAAAACAATAATGGAATGTGTTAGGAGCATGAGGTTACATGCAGGACTACCTCTTTCTTTTTGGGAAGAAGCGGTGAGCACAACTGTGTACTTGATAAACAGAGGACCCTCAAGTGCCTTGGATGGAGGCATACCTGAGGAGGCTTGGTATGGTAAGAAAGTTGATTATTCATTTCTTAGAGTCTTTGGATGTGAGGTGTTTGTCCATATAGACATTGATGATAGGACCAAGCTAGAGGCTAAATCATAAAAATTGACTTTCATTGGTTATGGTGGTGATGAATTTGGATATAAATGTTGGAGTATTAAGGAAAGAAAATTATTTGATCTATGGATGTGGAATTTAATGAGAAATTCATGTATAACAAGCCGTTGCGGGAAAATAGGGAAGAATCCAAGAAAGAATATGCATGGGTAGAGGATCTTCGGATGGGAAAGAAACACATGAATCAAGTTCAGAACCTCCTCAACAGAAACCCAAAATCCTATATTGAGGAGGTCTTCTAGGGTAAGAAGAGAACTTGAACATTTTTTTCCTTCTCTTTATTATTTATTACTCATTGATAGTGGAGAGATAGAGAGATTTGGTGAAGTAATGGAGGTAGATTATAGGAATAAGTGGGAGCAAGCCATGTATGAGGAGCATAAGCTCTCATGGAGAACAAGACATGGGATTTGGTGAAGCTACCCGAAGGAAAAAGAGAATTATAAAACAAGTGGGTGTTTAGAGTCAAAGAGGAAGAAGTAGGCAAGAAAATATACAAGGCCTAGTTGGTGGTCAAGGGTTTGCATACGGAAAAAGGTATAGATTTTGATGAGATTTTTTCTCCTATATTAAAAATGAATTATATTATAACTGTTCTTGTAATAGTTGTAGCAGAACACTTAAAATTAGAGAAACTTGATGTAAATCTACATTTCTCCATGGTGATTTGGAGGAGGATCTATATATGCAGCAACCATAGGGATATGAGGTCAAAGGTAAAGAGGAAATGCAAAATGGTGTGTGAACTGAAGAATATCTTGTATGGCTTGAAATAAGCTCCAAGTCAATGATATAAGAAATTTGATAGCTTCATGATGGAGATAAGTTATATTAGATGCTATTCGACCATTACGTGTATACAAATAAATTTGAGGATGGACAATTATATTATTCAATATTTTTATGTAGATGACATGTTGGTTGTAGGTAAAAACATGCACGGGAAATAAAAGTACTCAGAAGCAGCTAAGTGAATCCTTTTCTATGAAGGATTTGAGGGAAAACCAAACAAATCCTTGGTATGAGGATATCTCGAGATAGGAATGAATCGAAGTTGACTTTATCTCGGGGAAGAGTACATTAAGAAGGTCTTGGAGAGGTTTAATATGTAGGATGATAAACCGGTTGGGACTCCTTTGGCAAGCCATTTCAAGTTATCAAAGGAGAAGTGTCCCAAGACAGAACATGAGAGAAACCAGATGTCCAAGGTACCTTACTCATCAATGGTTGATAGTTTGATGTATGCATGGTGTGCACTAGGCCTTATATTTCCCATGTAGTGGGAGTAGTGAGTAGATTTATGAGTAATCCAGGTAGAGATCATTGACATGAAGTAAAGTGGATCCTTGGTATTTGAGAGGGACCATGAGGGATAATTTTGTGCTATAGTGGATCGAGACAACACTTTGAGTGGTTATGTAGATTCATATATGGTTGGAGATGTAGACAACAAGAGGAGCGCGATAAGTTATATTTACAGCTGTAGGTGGGACAACAGTGGCGTGGATTTCACGACTATAGAAGTTGGTGGATTTATCAACCATGAAGGATGATTATGTTCATACCACGGAGGCAAGTAAAGAAATGATTTGGTTACAATAATTACTTGAGGATTTGGGGCATAAGTAGGAGGAAGGAAAGATGGATAGTGATAGTCGAGTGTTATACACCTAGCTAGAACTCTACTTTCCACTCTAGGATGAAGCATATACAGCTTAAGGTACCATTTCATCGGGACAACTTTGGAGGAAGAGAAGTTGAAGTCAAGAAGATTCATACCAGTCAAAATCTGTAGACATGATGACCAAGGTGGTCACAAGGAAAACTTGAAGCTATGTTCACTTTGGTTTGTCTTCATAGAAACTAGTGAAAGGTTGAGAAGCTTTGCTTAGAAGGAAAATAGTCTCCAAGTGGGAGATTGTTAGGTTGTGGACCCTATTTTCATTTGTGAAAGTGTTGAAAACTATACACTAAAGTACTATACACTTTCCACGGTTGTCTCATTTGGGGTTTGGGGTGTACGTCCCTTGAGAAAAAAAAATTAGGCCTTGAAAAACGTGCCCGATATACGAGAAAACGTGTTTTTGTCATATGGTGGGATTTTGACCCATAGATTTATGGGACAGTTTTGGCCCATGGTTTTGTAAAACTACTTAAGTAGTTGTCTACTTATGTGGTTTTGTGCATATGGTATGCATGATGTAACATTGCATGATGTGTCCAATTTGGGTGTGAATTCTGTAGAGATTTTTTAGCATAGATCCAAATAGATGTGGATATTGTATTGAGAAAGTGGTGGCTTGTAATAAAATATGAGCAAGTTATTCTTGGTGGACGTAGCCCAAATTGGGTGAACCACGTTAACTATTGTCTCTTTGTGTTGTGTTATTTTTATTCTACACTTTTATATCAGATCGTAATATTTTTGCATGTTAGTTTCTATCATTGCGATTTTGTGAGGGATTATTCCACATATTTTATCCCTTAGTTCCTAAAAAAGTGTCCTCTATCTCATGGCACAATATCAAACTACACCTCATGCTTCTACACATGTTTCACACGAACCACTACACTTTAGTCATCACGATAGGCCTCATAATGTACTATGTACCTTGTTTAACAAGTGTTTGGTTAACTTACTTTCTAATCAACATCATCCACCTCATTTCTTGCAATGCTAGTGTGGTAATCCTAATTGTAACTATCATCATATAAATGGTGATTGCAAAAATGTTTTTGTGAAAATTACGGATGATAGATTAGAACAATTAGAAGATAAGGGTTTCATTTCCTTTGGCTCTTGCTCTCATGAGTGGTCTATGTATTAAATCCCATGCGAGACGTGCTTCCATTCTAGTAGATTTATCTCCTTCATCTAGTACTAAGGTTATTAGTCATTGACCATAAGCTGTTGTTACTCATTTGTGCTCTCCAAATCATTCATCGACCGCTGCACCTGTGAGTCATACATGGCATCATGCTACTACTACACATTGGCTTCCAAAACAATCACCATATCCATTTCCCACCACGGCACCTTCAATCATTGGCACCATTCACATAACATGCAGTTCGGCTCATACACTCGCACTTATTTCATTCCACATGCTTCTCCTATTCCACACTATCTTGGTCTTTGGTACCACCGAGTGATTTCTATCACATTACCCCGAATGATGTACTCGTGTTTTTATGGTTCTTACATGATTTGTTGAGGATCCATACAATACAATAACTCTCTCGACTCTTGTGTTGCATGCTTCATTGCTTAATCTATCTTGTGGACACTATCATATCACTTCTCAATGACACACTCTTACTTTACGGTTCATTATCCAATTCTTTGAGGGACTTATATAAATGAAAATTATCATCTATACATTGGGGGCATCGTTATTCTCCCCCATATTCATCATACTAACATGAGCTGAACTACACCATTATGACCATCTCATACTCTTACACATTTTTACTTTATCATTCATCCTAACTTTCCTAACTTTATTCAAACATATAATCCAATTTTTTTCAATCACACTACATACGTTATCTATCATTATATATGCTTTATCTCATCATTTATCTATCTATAATCACATTACTCAATATCAAAAATAGTAGATTGTTGTGGAAATATCCTTAATCTTCTACAAAATTTTAGATGGGTAAGGTATGAACATAAGTCATGTTGTTCATTAATGTGCCTTAGCTACAACTTACAATAACCCAAATGGATGATATATCATTAGAGGAGGAATGGGTTGGTGATGAGGGGATGAAAGATTCTAAAGTGGCTCTTTTGTTTCCTCATTTGTAGTGGAAGACCTAGAGGCGAGATGGTAGATCATGAAGCGGAGGAGAGGAAGGACCAGGTGCGGTGGAGGGAGTGTTGTGCCACAAAAATAAGTTTTCACAACTCTATGATGCCCTACTCGATGTAGATTTAGAGCAGCCCATAAAGGCTCAAACCATGGAGGACGGGAGAATGGGAGAGGTGTAGGGCATTGATGGTAAGTATGACTAGTAGGACAAGATTGGTGGGCAAGAAAACTGAAATTTTAGATCTTTCCCTTCAACGGATAGTATTGCATTGAATGTGCCTTGTTCGAGGTGGTTGGGCATTGGGTGGGAGGAAAGAGTCCCCCATTTAGTGGAAGCATGGCTCAATTAAACAATAGAAGCTTGAAGTAATCCTTTATCCAGTAATTCTTAATCACTCTATGGCTTAACGACAATGAATGGATGATGGTCCATCATAAGAAGCATGTGATGCGAAGTCACTCTCAGGTGGATTCTTCATGTGCATGAGCCTTAATGTCTTTTGTATATTAGACTTGGGCTTAATGTTTCCTTGACTTACCCTTAGGTATAGCTCACATTTTCTTGGGTTTCTTCTCTTATGACCACTAGGTAGAGGTCATTTATTTTATTCATCACTATAATATCTTCTTCTCCCTTGTGTCTCTCATGATGTATATGATTTTGTAAGGCTTTGGGATCCATAATCCCCTGCTTTTATTACCTTATATAATAAAAATATCGAAAACTACCTATTACAAATCAATTAAACAAATACAAACAATATGCCACACATCACACCTCACACATAAAAAAACATACTTTTGTACATCATACATCAACATATGAACCACAATCATCATCAATAAACATAAACTATAACAAATATGCCAATAGTCCATATATATACATATACATATACATATACACACACGGAGATATATATATATATATATATATATATATATATATATATCAATTGAAACCATAAGTTAAAAAAACCACATTGCTAGGGAGAAAGTCCCTTTACATCAATACATCATTACATATCATATTTCATCATCACTATCGCCATCTATGACTGCAAAATCTCTAGAACTAGAATCCTCACCACTTAATCTATGCCATCTGATCATGGCCCCTATATCTCTCCACATGCCTCGCAAAAAGTGTCACCTTCATCAACCGCTTTATGAAGTGACCACAGTAACTCAACGAACTACAAAAATACATCTTGTACTTAGTGGACCACCACTGCAGCCTCAATAGCTTTCCATTTCTCCTTACATGCCTCATCCCTCTCACTTATAAGACAATACTACATGTCGTTGCTACTAACATCATACTGGCTTGACCAAATGGGGATACACACCCGTAATATCATCCACACACTCTATCATACCTCTACCCATGATTACATCGGTGGGCACATTTTGCATCAAAGCACGGATGGATGTGTCCATATTCAGAAAAAAATACACATCACTTACACCCAAAATATACACATTAGACGTTGACCATAATCACACAAATAAATCATCAAAAATCACTATACAAATACTCACGCCTAAGTGTCATTTCCATGGTATGCTATTTGGGGCATGTTCTTGCCCTGAATCCACCTAGCAATGCTCTCAAAACATCAACAAAAATGGAAACAAAATACCTACCATGCACTGTAGGCCTTCAGTACACCCCATGTCATTCACATCTATCAAATTTATTGCTACATGTACCTTCTATGGCTCAGGGGCATACTAGCAAAGGTTCTATAGGACTGTCCTAGCTCACGACCCTCCTCAATACCATTATAGCTCTCACACATACATATGGCTATGGGGAACATCCTAAGTAAAAACCAATTTTTTTGAAATGTGCCCTTCTTGGAATAGCTCATCACCCTCTTGACAACTAATCCTCTAGCCACATAGTCCATTGAACGCATCGTAGCTCTACTACATTCTCTATCCACCCTCCATAGTCTAGGTATGGCCTCCATATCATGACCTCCAGGGCCCATTTGATATATCATCACTCTATAGGTATTCATGTATATCTTCCCGCCTGCACATTAACCCACCTACCTGAAAATATATTTGGTGTATTCCACTCCTCGTGGTCCACCAACTCACCTCAATACCGCAATATGCTTATAGGCCCATATGTGTAAACAATGTGGTAGCTCCTATACCACCCCCATGCTCCTCTAGTGTAATTCTATAAATATATCTATACATGTTGGCCAATACCCATTGTTCCCATGCATATCTCGTACCTTCATGTCCTTTATACAAGATGATGAAAATGTCACTGCATCTTCTCGTGAATACAGAGATGTCTACACCACCACCCTCTACTTTGATGAAACATTTAAGCAATCACTATGGCAATAAACTTCCACAATCCTCGGGAACTTTTGATCATCTTATAACCCCAATCAAATTCTCACAAACTTGTTGTTTTGCCCCAATTTGAAAGAAATCTACATGTGTGCCCTATTTTGTGCCCTAATTTTTCCAAAATCTATGGGCTCTGCCATTTTTCCTTTTTACCCGATCGTGGAAGTTTAAAATTGATGATTTGCACTTGTATGCCATTGAAAATCCAATTCCATGATAAAAAATGCTTTGAAAACATGTTTCAGTTGGTTCAATTTTGAGAAATTTGTCATCCTTAGTGAAAAAATCAAATTCTAAGGCATCCCTGGCATTTTCTGTGTTTTGATGGTCAAACGGGTGTCATTTTCCCATCAATTTCTTCTTCAACATTCATCGGCAACGTGGCTTGTTCTAATTGGCCGAGGGATGATGGAAAATTGTTTTAACTTATCACTTTTTTACTTTTTTGGAAAAAGGGTGAATTTGGTCCCATGGCTCCACTTTACTCTGATTGGTTCTAATGTTGCTTACGTGGTGTTTTGATTGGAGGAGGAGTGGTGGGTCATTTTGAGAACTTGTTCTTTTTTAGCTACTTTGGCTAAAAGTTTCAAATGAGGGCCCAGTGGCTCCCCAAGTGCTAATGCTTAATACTATAAATTCAAATTCAAGGTGGAGAAATTTTAAGGTTTTTACTTTTTCCTTTGTAAAAAAATGAATTGTCCTCTTTTGATTGGATGAGAAACAATTAATGGTCTTTTTGTGCCTTAAAATTTTGGAAAAAGAGTTAAAGTGAAAAAAAATGCCTAGGGTCCTCATTAGAGGGACATTGGATGAGGAGGTGGAAAGCCTTAGGGAAAATTGAGATTTTCCCCATTTTTGGCAAAAAAGTTAAAAAAATTAAAAAAAACAAAACCCCATATGAATCAGCAATCACCACATGTTAGGGACAAAATCGGAGGTGCGGGTCATGGGGATAATTTGGAAAATTTTCCTTTTTCCAAAAAAGGTGGAAATGTGTAGAATCGGTCCCATGATTCAATGGGGCCCACTTTGGGACACGTGTCAGGCCCATTTTCATGAGGGAGGTGGGGAAAAATATCAAAATTTTCCAATTTTTTTCCAAAAAGTTTAAAAGGTAAAATGAAGCTCCTAGGTCCGCATCCAATGGAATGGTGCCATGTGGCCACTCAGAATAAAAAGGTCAAAAGGGTAAAAATGTGAAACCCATGCCCATGCTGAATCAAATCTCACCACGTGGCCATTTCTTTTTTTAAAAAATGCAAAGTGGAAAAAGGCACCTCCAAAGCCCATCTCCAATGGTTTTTCTCCACGTGGAGGGCTAGATTAAAAGTTGAATGTCAAATCAATGGTAGTTGTGCATCGTTTTTGCTCTGCCACCATTTTTCCCTATAACGCTCTAGGAAGTTTGGAGATGCATTTTTGCATCAATTTTCATCAATTTTTGACAAATTCATGTCGTTTGTGCCTGCAAGGACCAATGCAATTGGTTTTGAGGATCAATTTGAAGATCAGAGATGTTTTTGAAATGAATTTTTCCCTAACCCATCAAAAACGTGAAATATCAAATCCAAAAGTTGTAGAGTCAAATTTTGGAGGGATAAGGATGAAATAATGAAAGGAAGGGGGTATGCATGCTTTGAAGATGAAAAAATGTGCCTCCACAATGGATAATGATGCAAATTTTGCAATGATTCATCTCTTTTTGAGACAACTGGCAACTTTTTGGACGTGTTCTGTTAAACGTCCCTGTCTGCGAATCATGAGAATTTTTGTAACAAATTTGATCCTTTGGCATATTATTTTCTTGGGAAAGAAGGCTCGAAGGAGATTGAAAGCTATATATTGCATGAATTTTCATGCAAAGGGTTGGAAGAGTTTAAAAAATCCTGGAAAACTAAAAATTTCATGGGAAAATATGGGAAGAAGCCCATTCTCTGAGTGACCACTTGAGAAACTCATGTAACTCTCTCTATATCAGATTTCAAATCATGTTAAGTTGGTTGCACATGTATAGCCATTAACAAGCTCTGAGATTTTTTCAAAACATTCCCCCTTGATAAATCTGATCATTTTTGAGTTATTTTGTGTTGTCTTTGGGAAAAATATGTGAATGCTTACATTTTAGAATGCATTTCAAATTTGTGTTTCTTGTTTCTGTTGCAGTCTTGTGTTTAAAATCTCTCTTGATCATACATGGTCTCATTTCTTGTGATAGTTTAGTGGCATTTGCAATCTCACATTAGAAGAGCTTTCATCTGATAAAGAGATAAACAAATTTAAAATCACTTTACCTTCCTTGATTTAGAGATTGTTTGTAAACCTTTGGGTGCACCTTAGGTCATGATTAAATAGTGATTGCTAAATGCTTCATTGGTTCATTCTAACTCAAGATTTTGTGATAGATGATCAAAGATTGTGTGGAAAAGTGTAGATCTGGGCCTCCATTTGATGCACATATCCTGGTTGAAGGGATGATTAACCATTTTGATACTTTCTTGTTTAAGTTTCTCCATATTTTGTTGAAATCCTCAAAGAGTCTGGTGGACCTTGGTTTGTCTTATCTAAACTCCCACCCAAAAAATCATTCAAAACAACTAATCCTACCCTGTTTTACCCCTGTTTTTGACCTGTATACCCACAGAAGATCAAAATCCATTTGCTAAAGTATAGAAACAGATCAAGGATTTCAAAATGTCTTCATAACCCTTGCCTTGCATTGAAAGTATCTCCATAATCTGGAAGTGACAACTTGTGAAAGTTAGATTTGGAGTGTTGATCATATTTTCCCAAGGCCCTTTTCATACTATTTGCACAAATTGAGGGATATCTTCATCTCCTTCACCATTTGAGGGTTACAAAATAGGTTCTCTTACCTTGGTTGAAAGGCACAACCTAAAATAGTTAGGACAAGATCAAGTCCTATTTGAGTGCTATCCATCTCTCCACAAATCTGAGTGCCAGTTAGATCATATCCCTAGCTACAAAATGACACACACCATGATCCATCTATCTTCAAGCTTCATGCCATATCTTTGATGCTGCTCAGACTAAAAAGGAGAACAAATTTGGGTACCAACACCAGTGTGGCACCATTTGGGACATTCTTAGTTCAATCTGATCCATGTGCATACATATTTGAAATATTTGAATGCATATCAAACCCTGGTAATGTCTCTTGCAAGTTTTTTCTGCAAATATATTGTTAAAGCATCATTCTATACTCAGATTTGCAAGGTGTATGCAAAGGTTTCAAACTTATGTCTACAATTTTATCTAGTTTTATAGTAGTTGCACTTCATTTGCATTTGTGGTTGATAGATTCAAGAAAAGGAAGATCTGATCTATAAATTTTGGCAAGATTTTAGTCTTTGATAGGTATTTGATAGAGTATTTTAGTGCATTTGCACAACTAGGGTGAAAGTCCTTAGTGGCGACTCCATGTTGTTTTGATCTTGATAAATACCAGTGTCTTAGCTTTTTGTCATTTTTTTTTGTGTGTTCTAATCTCTACAAAACTGGAAGGAAGAAGATCTCTCTTCATTAGAGACTCTACTAAGAAGTTGTTTTCAGATTCAAGGAACTCAGAGTTAGAAGGGAGAAGAGTTTGGAAGGTGGTTGGAGAGCAGAGCTCAAGGAAGGAGGTTCCCTTTGTTGAACTTGAGATTAATCAGCTTGTCATTGAGGACTACAGTTCTTCTTCTTAGGTAAATTTGAATAGATATTCCTCTTGAAAATTTGCATTCTCCATCTAGAGAGGGACCTTCATTTGTCTTTGAAAATCTTGCTCCTCATTTTGCCCCTATTTTTTCCAAATCTGCTAGAGTTTATCAAGAAGTTGATCCTATAGGGGATATCCATTTTGAAGATTACATTTCTATTCCCCAAAGACCTCTCACTCCTCATCATTTTGTTTCTCCTCCAAGATCACCACCTCAAAATAATATGGCTCAGCCTCCACCTAGACCTCCATTTGTTGTTAACACCTTTGGTCCTATAAACTTTAGAGGAATGAATGGTTATCCAAATGTTGTCCCTCAAGATGTCAGAAATAGATTGCCAAAATTCCAAGGTAACAATGCAATAACTGGTGATCAACATCTCAAACTTTTTGTTAACATGATGGAGGATTTTGAAATAGAGTTTGAAGATGTGTATGTTAAATTTTTCATTCATACACTAGAAGAGGATGCAAGGGATTGGTACAAGGCTCTGCCTGATAATTCTATTGATTCTTGGACTGAAATGAACAATGCATTTAGGTTGCAATATGGTGATAAGACTGATCCTAGGTTTCTCTTGTCTGAATTTGAAAATATCAAGAAGAACCCCAATGAATCAGTTCATGACTTTAACACAAGATTTAACAAAACATTGAGAAGGCTTCCTATTAATTTGAGGCCTTGTGATGAGTCTTGTTTAATCAAATATGTAGATGCATTTGATAAGAAAGCAACCTACTACTTAAGAGACAAAAACCCTACTAATTTAAGGTAGGCCTTTACCATGGCACTATAGATTGAAAATAATATCAAAGCAATTGGGAAACCTCTCAAGAGAGATGGTGTAAAGTTGATAAACCCTGAAAAACCTCAAGCTAGCAAGGGTGCTGATTTGGAGGAGGTTGTGAAAACTTTGGTAGGGGTTGTCAAAGAAATCTCATACAAGTTAGCTGGAAGAGAAGGGAATTGGGAAGACTTCACAAGGTCAAAAAAGCACAAAACCATGACAGATTTTCCAATCATCCTAGGGTGATCAAATAGATGATAGAGGGAAAGGACCCATGGGGTCTGTAAATAGACATCCTCAAGCACGTGAAGGAAGAGTGTTACCTGATCCCCTAACTACTAGGGTTGTTGTTGAGGAAGTTGTTGATATTGATTGGTGTGATAGGTGTTTTCTACCCCATCCTCCATGTGAAGTGGACCAACAAGATGGTGAAGCTAATAATGATGATGGTATTGATGATGATATCTACATGGTGGGTTGTTCTTCAAGCTCACAAGAAGGAGCAACATCAACTGAGGTAATAAGTGCAAGGACAACTACAACCTTTTGGGATTGCATCAAATGGGTACAAGTCCTTCTTCCCTCTCATACTCTTGAGGTAGATGTAGTGCAAGATTTTGAGATTCCTAACAATGACTTTGAATACTTAAGAGCTTTGATGATTAAGAAGTATGATGGTGGTATCCCTTCGGAGGAAGATAGACAATTGTTAATGAATGTTGTTGTGGCTCAAGAGAAAGAGTATAACACTAGGAGCAAGGTTGTTAAGGGAGTTGGGCCTCAAGCCAAACCTAAAACACCCTTGCTTACAAGTATTCCCAAAGAAGCTCCTAGAAGAGAAACACCTGACCAAAAGCTCTGTTGTCCCAAGAAAAAATTTCAGTCCTCCTCATGCCCAAACTGCCAAGAATCCCATGCCATCTAATGAATCTACTTGTCTCCATTCCAATGTTGCCTTGCCAAAGAGTGTTCCATATGACATAGCCCAGTATTGAGCCAAATCAAAGTGAGTGTTCCAATCATTGAGTTGCTTAGGATTCTTGAGCACAAGAAGAGAGCATTTGAGTACTTGGGATTGAAAGAGGAGAAGAGTACCCCAAGAAGAAATGTAAACATTGTTGAAACTCCTCCTCAAATCATTACAGACCTTGAAACACCACCAGCATTAGAGGATCTTGGAGAAACACCTGAGGTATACTTGGGGACATCCTTGGTTGATTCCCAATTGAATGTTGATCCATTCTTTACAACTTTGATCATAAAGGATAGACTACTTCACAATTGTATGTTTGATTCGGTGCATCATGCAATGTCATGCCTCTAGAAGTCATGAATGAGTTGGATATCAAAGTGACAACAGCCTATGGAAAGTGTACTACCATGGACTCAAGAGAAGTTCTGGTAGTTGGTTGTGTGAAGGGTTTGGTGGTACAACTTGCAGCCTATCGGGTAAGAATTTGAAACTTGATGTTGTGATTGTTGATTGCCCTGCCAAATGGGGTATGCTTTTGTCAAGAAAGTGGGCTGCAAGTGTTGGTGGGACTATTCAAATGGACATGTCTTTTTCCACTATTCCCATTGAAGGCAGCCTTGTCAAGCTCTATGGAGAAAAGAAGATGTTACACCTTATTGAAGATCCCAACAATGCTTCCTATGAGGTGTTGTTTGTTGATGTAGATGTTGATAACTTTGTTGGGTTTGCTGATGGAAAAGAACACAAGATGGATCAGTCAAAGTGCCTTGAATAGGTAGGTTCCCCTTGGACCTTGCTATTTGATGGAGCTTGCTCCAAATTTGGAAATGGTGCTGGTATAATTTTGATTTCTCCTAGCTTGGAAGAGTTTTTTTTCCTTCAAGCTTAATTTTGAATGTACTAACAACATTGTTGAGTATGAAGCCTTGTTGTTGGGTCTGAGAATTGCATGGAAGTATGGTGTCAAGGACATCATTGCAAAAGGAGATTCAGAGCTAGTTGTCAAACAAATAAGAAAACTATATGCTACAAAAAATTAGTGGATGAAACAGTACAAACATGTAGTTTGGGATCTAATTGAGATGTTTGATTCCTTCAACATTGTGCATCATGATAGAAGTTTCAATGTTGCTGCTGAAAAGTTGGTAGTGTTGGGGTCAAGATTTGGAAATTGCACCATTTCACCTTATTGTGAGTACAATATTGAAGTGTTAACTAGGCCAGCTATCCCTGACAACATCAAGCATTGGCAAGTGTTTAATGATGATGCTCAAGTGCAAAGGTTCTTACAAAATCAAGGTGAGTTTGTAGATCAGAATATTGATTGGGAACCAATGGTGTGTGTGACTGAAGGAAGAGAGACTTTTTTTGGAAAGGATATTATCAATTGAAAACTAACACCATTCCTAGAGGTCTTGTTGCACTTGAGTCAAATTTTGACAATGTTGATTGCATCATCAATAGAAACATGTCTACCTCAAGGGATGTGGAAGAGCATAACTTGGGCACTAATGATAAACCAAGAAAATTTTGGTTGGGAAAGCAATCTAAACAAAGAAGAAAAATAGTCCTATGTTCAACTATTGAAGAAATATTAGGACTATCTTGCTTGGTCTTATTCAGAGCTGAAAGCATACAGAGAGGACTTGTTTCAGCATGAGATTCCTCTTGAAACAAATGCCAAGCCCTTTAGAAAAAAGAAGAGGCCAATTAATCCACTCCTCTCAATGAAAATGCAAGATGAATTGAAGAAACTGAAAGGAGGGAGGGATCATTCAGCCCACAAGGTATTCATCTTGGGTTGCAAACCTTGTGCTAGTCAGAAAGAAAAATGGAGATATCAGACTTTGTGTAGACTTCAGAAATCTAAATAGAGCTTCATTGAAAGACAATTATCCTTTTCCAAACATGGAAAACATGTTGTAGTTAGTGACTGGATCTGAATTGTTGTCCACCTTGGATGGTTTCTCTAGCTACAATCAAGTTGTTGTCAAGGAGTCAGAAAGATTTAAAACTACCTTTACCACTCCTTGGGGAACATATGTCTATGTAAGAATGCCTTTTGGTCTCATGAATGTTGGAGCTACCTTCCAAAGAGAAATGGATGTTGCTTTTCTGGTTACATAAATGACTTCATTGTAGTTTATCAGGATGATGTGACTGTGTTTTCAAGGAGCAGAAAAGATCACTTGCAACACTTGGAAAGAATGTTGATCAGATGTAGAGAATATGGCATTTCTCTCAATCCAAAGAAGTGTCATTTTGGGGTGCAAAAGGCCAAGTTTCTTGGTCATATTGTTTCAAAGGCTGGTGTCATGATTGACCCTGAGAGGGTAGAAGCAATCAACAAGGTTCCAATTCCAAGAACAAAGAAGGGCATCCAATCCTTCTTTGGGAAGATCAATTTCATTAGAAGGTTTGTGTCTAATTTTGCTGAATTGACTCTTCCTATTACATGCATGTTAAAGAAAGACCAAGTTATCAAATGGGAGGAGGCTATTATTCAGGATTTTGAAGGAATCAAAGAAGCATTGAAACATGCACCTATCTTAGTAGCTCCGAATTACAAGAAGCCTTTCCAAATCTTCTCCTTTGCTTCTAAAAATACCATTGCATCTGTTTTGCTAGTAGAAGGATGAAGATGGGGCTGAGAGGCCTATTTCCTTCTTTAGCAAGGCTTTACAAGCTGTTGAGTTAAAATACACAATCATGGAAAAACAAGCATTTTCCTTGGTGAAAGCAACAAAGGTTTTAGGCCTTATATCTTAAGTTCAAAAGTTGTTGCTTATGTTCCCCACACCATGGTAAAAGACATCTTATCAGAGATGGAGATCTCAAGAAAAAGATGTAGATGGGTGAACAAACTAGGAATATGACATGGATATCCAAACCACAAAGTTGGTGAGAGGTTTGGGTCTTGCTAAGCTCATGGCTGAGAGCAACTTGCAGACTGTGGAAGTGAATGAAGTAGAGGAAGAAAGGGAAGATGTTCTTGAGAAGTTGGTAAGTTTTGAGTGGTACAAGGATGTAATATTTTACCTCAGACACCTATGCTGCCCTGATCATTTGAATAAAAATAGAAAAGAGCCCTCAAGCTGGCTTCTCAAAAATACATCATCACTGACTTTGGGCTGGCTTGGAAGAACCCTGAAGGTGTCCTCTTGAAATGTATAACTGAAGATGAAGCTCCCAAAATAGTTGTTGATTTCCATGGGGGAGTTTGTGGAGGACACTTTTTTGGAAGGGTTACAACACACAAAATTTTGAGAGCTGGTTATTGGTGGCCTACTCTCTTCAAAGATGCAACCCTGTTGGTTAGAAAATGTGAAAGTTGCCAGCATTTCTCTGGAAGAATGAAAGCTTTAGGCTCCCTTCCTTTTAGCCTTGTATCAATTGAAGCTCCTTTCAAACAATGGGGAATAGACTTCATTGGTGAGATTTTTCAGACCCTTCTAGTGCTGGACATAAGTGGATCCTTGTAGCCACAGATTACTTCACCAAGTGGGTAGAAGCAATCCCCACCAAGAAAGCAACACACCAAGTTGTTATGGACTTCTTGTTGAATCATATCATATGTAGATTTGGTGTGCCAGTAAAGATTATTGTTGATAATGCCATGTGTTTCAGAGCTAAACCCTTGATGGAAATGTGCAAGGAGTATGGAACCAATCTGACTTATGCTTCAAACTATAACCCTCAAGGAATGGACAAGTTGAGTCAACAATAAGAACTTGTTGAAGATCATTAGGAGAACCTTGGAGTTGAACAAGAGAAAATGGGGTGAACAACTGAAATTTGTAGTTTGGGCTGATAGAATCACTGCCAAAAGAGCTACTGGTAAGAGCCCATTTGAGTTGGTGTATGGAACTCAAGCTCTGCTGCCCTTACATCTACAATTATCTTCATTTCAGTTTGTTCAACAACTTGAAGATCAAGAGGTCAGTCCATATGAAGCAAGGATTAATCAGATTGTTGAGTTGGATGAAGAAAGAAGAGCATCCCACCAAAGGCATGTCAGATTTAGAGAGAAGTTGAAGAGGTTGTTTGACAAGAAGGTCACTCCTAGGGCTTTCAATGTTGGAGATCTGGTTTTGTTGTGGGATAGTAGGCATGAAGATAAGGGAAAACATGGTAAATTTGATGCATTGTGGATGGGCCCTTACTCCATTGATATCAAAATTGGTGAAAATACCTTTTTTCTCAAGGACTTAGATGGGGAATTGCTTGAACTACCTATTAATGGTAGGCATCTGAAGCATTTCTTGGATTAATCCCCAAATTTGAGGTATGCACCACTTGTATAGTGTATAGTCTTTGTTTTTTGGCTCTGTTTTTGTTGTTTTTGTCGGTTTGTGGTTTGCCCTATTCTTGGCAGCCATTTTTTGTCGATTGGGTCTAGTTTTTCTACCCTGCATTTTTGACTCCATTTCCCAATGGTTGTTTTTTGGCACTTGGTCTACTTCTTTTGTTCTTGTGGCACTTTGGGAGTGCCCATCCCCGAGCAGGAGCCGATGTTGGTGCCATTTTTGAGCTTGCACCATTTTGCCCTAAATTTTTCCTTCATTTTGCGTGCTCTAAAACATTTTTCTCTCAAATTGGTGGTCTACAACTTTTCCCTCCAATTGAATGCCTTGAAATGCTCACAAACTTGTTGTTTTTCCCCAATTTGAAAGAAATCTACATGTGTGCCCTGTTTTGTGCCCTAATTTTTCCAAAATCTATGGGCTCTGCCATTTTTCCTTTTTGCCCGATCGTGGAAGTTTAAAATTGATCGATTTGCACTTGTATGCCATTGAAAATCCAATTCCATGATAAAAAATGCTTTGAAAACATGTTTCAGTTGGTTCAATTTGAGAAATTTGTCATCCTTAGTGAAAAAATTGAATTCTAAGGCATCCTGGCATTTTTTGTGTTTTGGTCAGACGGGCATCATTTTCCCATCAATTTCTTCTTCAACATTCATCGGCAATGTGGCTTGTTCTAATTGGCCGAGGGATGGTGGAAAATTGTTTTAACTTATCACTTTTTGCTTTTTTGGCAAAAGGGTGAATTTGGTCCCATGGCTCGCTTTACTCTGATTGGTTCTAATGTTGCTTACATGGTGTGTTTTGATTGGAGGGAGAGGGGGTCATTTTGAGAACTTAAGTTCATTTTGGAAAGCTACTTTGGCTAAAAAGTTTCAAAATCCCCAGGCCCCGCCAAGTGCTGGCCACATCAAGTGGAGGAGAAAAATTTTTTTGGAAAAATGATGACTTTGTCCTCTTTTGATTGGATGAGAAAATCTTTTTGTTTTTAAGGCATTTTGGAAAAAGAGTTAAAGTTAAAATTAAATGCCTGTCACAAAAAATGTCCTCATGCAAATGAATGATGAGTGGACACATGGTCAGGGTGCTTTAGAGGGAACTTTGGGCCTGGGAAATTTTGAGATTTTTCCCATTTTTGGCATAAAGGCATAAAATTAAAAAAAAAAGCACAAGCCCAGAATAAAACTTAAAATCAGCACCATGACACGCACGTGTCAGGGGACAAAATCGGAGGTGCGGTCCATGGGGATAATTTGGAAAAATTTTCCTTTTTCCAAAAAAAGGTGGAAATGTGTAGAATCGGATCCTTGATTCCATGGGGGCCCTTTGGGACACATGTCAGGCCCATTTTCATGAGGTGGGTGTGGGGGAAAAATATCAAAATTTTCCAATTTTTCCCAAAAAGTTTAAAAGGTAAAATGAAGCTCCTAGGTCCGCATCCAATGGAATGGTGCCACGTGGCCGCTCAGAATAAAAAGGTCAAAAGGGTAAAAATGTGAAACCCATGTGCCAAATTTGAATCGAATCAAATCTGCCACGTGGCCATTTCTTTTAAAAAATGCAAAGTGGAAAAAGGTGCCTCCAAAGCCCATCTCCAATGGTTTTTCTCCACGTGGAGGGCTAGATTAAAGATTGAAATGTCAAATCAATGGTAGTTGTGCATCATTTTTTTGCTCTGCCGCCATTTTTTCCCTATAATGCTCCAGGAAGTTTGGAGATGCATTTTTTGCATCAATTTTCATCAAATTTTGACAAATTCATGTCATTTGTGCCTGCAAGGACCAATGCAATTGGTTTTGAGGATCAATTTGAAGATCAAGATGTTTTTGAAATGAATTTTTTCCCTAACCCATCCAAAAATGTGAAATATCAGATCCAAAAGTTGTCAGAGTCAAATTTTGGAGGGATAAGGATGAAATAATGAAAGGAAGGGGGTCTGCATGCTTTGAAGATGAAAAATGTGCCTCCACAATGGATAATGATGTGAATTTTGCAATGATTCATCTCTTTTTGAGACAACTGGCAACTTTTTGGACGTGTTCTATTAAACGTCCTGTCTGCGAATCATGAGGAATTTTTGTAACAAATTTGATCCTTTGGCATATTATTTTCTTGGGAAAGAAGGCTCGAAGGAGATTGAAAGCTATATATTGCATGAATTTTCATGCAAAGGGTTGGAAGAGTTTAAAAATCCTGGAAAACTAAAAATTTCATGGGAAAATATGGGAAGAAGCCCATTCTCTGAGTGACCACTTGAGAAACTCATGTAACTCTCTCTGTATCAGATTTCAAATCATGTTAAGTTGGTTACACATGTATAGCCATTAACAAGCTCTGAGATTTTTTTTCAAAACATTCCCCTGCTGATAAATCTGATCATTTTTGAGTTATTTTGTGTTGTCTTTGGGAAAAATCTGTGAATGCTTACATTTCAGAATGCATTTCAAATTTGTGTTTCTTGTTTCCTATTGCAGTCTTGTGTTTAAAATCTCTCTTGATCATACATGGTCTCATTTCTTGTGATAGTTTAGTGGCATTTGCAATCTCACATTCAGAAGAGCTTTCATCTGATAAAGAGATAAACAAATTTAAAATCACTTTACCTTCCTTGATTTTAGAGATTGTTTGTAAACCTTTGGGTGCACCTTAGGTCATGATTAAATAGTGATTGCTAAATGCTTCATTGGTTCATTCTAACTCAAGATTTTGTGATAGATGATCAAAGATTGTGTGGAAAAGTGTAGATCTAGGCCTCCATTTGATGCACATATCCTGGTTGAAGGGATGATTAACCATTTTGATACTTTCTGTTGTTAAGTTTCTCCATATTTTTTGAAATCCTCAAAGAGTCTGGTGGACCTTGGTTTGTCTTATCTAAACTCCCACCCAAAAATCATTCAAAACAACTAATCCTACCCTGTTTTACCCCTTTTTTGACTGTATACCCACAGAAGATCAAAATCCATTTGCTAAAGTATGTAGAATAGATCAGGATTTCAAAATGTCTTCAGTAACCCTTGCCTTGCATTGAAAGTATCTCCATAATCTGGAAGTGACAACTTGTGAAAGTCAGATTTGGAGTGTTGATCATATTTTCCCAAGGCCCTTTTCATACTATTTACACAAATTGAGGGATATCTTCATCTCCTTCACCATTTGAGGGTTACAAAATAGGTTCTCTTACCTTGGTTGAAAGGCACAACCTAAAAAATAGTTAGGACAAGATCAAGTCCTATTTGAGTGCTATCCATCTCTCCACAAATATGAGTGCTAGTTAGATCATATCCCGGCTACAAAATGACACACACCATGATCCATCTGTCTTCAAGCTTCATGCCATAAAAACCACATTAATGAAAAAAGTGAATGTTCTAGGATGATTTCATGATGTTTTTTATGTGTTAACATACTTGTTTCGATGTTTTGAAGTTGCTTATACAATGGAGATTTAAATGAGGTGTGCTTACTATAACAAGCCCATACAAGTGCCTAGGAGGTGTAGCTTGAAGAATGAGTTAGCTTCTTGAATCTTGGGAAGCATTTTGACATGATGGATAGTAGTTTTTATGATTCTTGAGAAATCACATTAGAGGTATGTGTATAGGTATACATGTGGTTCACTTATGTTATCTGGTGCTCATTGGGAGTATGTGTATGAAAACTTTTTGGAGGTGTGAAAGAGTGTATTGGAGCCATTTGAGCTCATGGAAGCATGAAATAAGGTATATAATGGAATATGAGGTATGTTTTGGGTCATTTTTAGAGGTTATATGTTTAGTTATTACATTATTTCAGTTGACCCTAGTTGTTACTATGAGGATCTAACATGCAAACATAGGTAAGTCTTAGTGACTAGAGATATTGAGCTATGGGAATTTATATATTATGATGATTGGAGATGTTATAGGGATGAGTGATGATTCTCTAAAAAAAATTTAGGTTCCCATGATGTGTATTTTTCAAGATATGACTGATTTTGTGAGACAAGGTGAAAATCAAGTGCATTTCCAGCTTGAAGTGCAACTTCAGATGCTCATTGTGAAACATGTATTTTCATGGGACCTTTTGGATTTCATGGAAGATTATAAGGTGAGTATAAGGTTTAAAAAAATAATGAGGTCATTTTATTGTCATGTTTTTATGAATGAATGTTAAGAAGGTAAAGTGGTCTAAAACCCTAGTTAAACCCTAGCTAGGAGTAGTTTGTAAAAAGTGAAGTATTGTGACCTAGTTTTGATTGATTAATAAAAAGTGATGATTTATGTTGTATAGGACTCTTAGGATTTCCATAAATGTATGGTTGAGGTCATGGTGATGAGTGGGCCCCACCTAAAAATAAAGTTTATGAAGAGAAGGTTTTAGGACAAGATGGTCAAAGGAGTAGCATGAAAAATTGATGTTGCATGATGATATGGGAGTTTTTATTGATTTACATGGAGGTTTTAGACATTTCATGTAGTTTCATGATGTTTTGAGGTCCAAATAGGTTGACTGGTCAAAGGGTAGTTTTGGGGTCTCAAATAGTAGGGTCCAGTAAAATGAGCATAACTTGAGCTACATGTGGATTTTGAGATGATTAAAGTTGTGTTGGAAATTAGATTCAAGAGATATTTCCATTGATATATTTATTTCCTCATGATGAGGTCATTTGATATAGGGTTTATAGGTCATTATTTGAGAAGAATATTTTTGGTAGTTCAAGACAACATCTGTTTTGTGAAATTTTGATGTTATTTGAAGCATGAGATGGATTGGGTGATGATTATCACTGGAATGTGAATAGGGATGAATTTGGAATCAAATTAATCCAATTTTTAGGTCTTTAATATATGTAGAAATTATTTTATGAGCTAACCTTTGGAAAAAATTTTTGGTAGGTTGATTTGGTGAAGGAAAATGTTGTTGTGGTTTGAAGTGAAGGATGTTTCATGACTTATAACTTGATTATAAGTGTTATAAAGGTTCTTAAATTTATTTTTAGTGGTCACATGGCATGTTTTGGTTTATTATAAGTGATTTGTGATCAGATGAAGTTTTAGGGTGTTGAAGGGTGTAGGAAACAATTGTTTTGAGATTGTAAAGGAATTGGGCCCATTAAATGAAATAATTTGATTGGTTTGATAAATTATGACCATGTATGAATTTTAAATGATATTTTATTCATATTTAAGGGTTTTGGGTCATGAAAAATGTATGGTACTAATGTTAGGGAAATTTTAAGATTGTGCCCATGGGGTTTTGAGCCATTTTTGGCACATGTAATGAGGGTTTTAGCTAGGCCTGACCTATTTGGGTCATATGTGACTATTGTAATTAAAATTTTGAATTTTATAGAGATTTATGGGTTCAAAATTATCATGAGGTACTGACCTATTTTGGTTTGGAAGGAAGAAAAGCATATTTAAGTGCTTGTTTGGTTCATTTTTGAACTAGTGCTCTTGGAGGGAAGGTGTGTGACCTAGAGAAGAAGATATTTTGTAGGTATGAGAGCATGATTTTGAAGGATGAGAAGAGAATTATAGGTTTGAATAATATTTGAATACATGAGATCAAATTTTAGAGAAAAGAAAAGTGAAGAAAGAGAAAGAATATGAGAGATTGAAGACCTAGTGTGTGAGCTAGGGTTTGTGAGCTGAAATTGTGATCTCCATCAGTTGTGGAAGAAAAAAAATCAGAGATAAATATATCTTCAGGTGGTTGAGTTGGTGCTTGGTCATCTTTAGGGGTTGTAGCCTCCTTGTGGAGTGGTGCTTCACTAAATTAGGGGTTGGTGCTCCTTGTAGGGTTGGTGCTCTACTAAACTAGGGTTGGTGCTCCTTGTGAAGTTGGTGCTTTACACTAAATAATTTGCTTTATGTAATATAAGTTTATTTTAGTGGTTTTTTTCTTCCCATGAGGTTTCCCACTTATATCTTGTTCTTATGAGCTCTTCTTTTCTTTTTATCTTCTTTTGGTTGATTTACATATCTTAATAAACACATATATGATTAATGTATGATGAATGTTTAAACAATAAATGATTAATGTATGTTTGATAAATGTAAATGAAAAAAATTGTAGGACTGATTCACCCCCTCTTATCCCTTTGTGCTTCTAACAATTGGTATCAGAGTTGGTCCTTTTTTGAAGAAGTTTGACAACTTGAAGGAGATCCTCTGAAGCAAAAGCAATGGGTAAGTCTATAGATATTGTGGCTATATTGAGAAGAAGGAATGAAATAGCCAATCATGTATTGAGGCCTATCAAATTCAGGTCAAGGATATGGAGATAAAGCATGATCAAGCCATCAAGGATTTGAAATCTCAATTGGAAAGTGTGTCTCAAACCCTAAGGGTCAAAGAAGAAGAATGTACTTAGCTTAAAATCAAGTTGCTTTGATCAATGAAAACTCAAGACTAAGGAGGATGAGTGCATCAAGTATGAAATGGGTATGAAATATCTACATTCAAGACTTGATCTAGTTTCAAGAAAATTGAAAATGTTTGAGAAAAGTGTCAAATGACCTAGATAATATTCTTAGCCAACAAAGAAGAAGTGATAAGGATGGTTTGGGATTCAAGGAAGACCTCAAGGAAAATGAATTGAGGAAAGAAGACATGGTTTCAAGCAAGGAAGATGGTGAACCAAGTACCAAGGAAGAAAATAAGGTGACTCACTCCAAGGAAAATGAGAAGACCAAGCCTATTAGGAAACCTAATGCATCAAGGTATGAAAGATCATTCAATGGTTATTGTTTCTTATGTCATGTTTTGGTCATAGAGCTAAAGAATGCAAGACAAAGTATTCTAAGAATGATGTAGGATCCTTTAATGGTGAATGTAATTCATGTTGTGAATATGGTCACAAAGCCAAGGATTTTGGATGGAATCTAGGAGTGTTTGAGCCTAGAAAAAGTAAGAGGATGTTTATCAAGAGATATGATCCTAGAGATGCTCAGCCATGGAAAGACAATAGAAATGAGTTTTTTAAGAAGATAGTATGCTACAAGTGCAATAAACAAGGACACATTGCTAAGGTTTTTCTTGAATGGATCAAAAAATCAAGATATTGAAGGATTCAAGAGGAAAAATAAAAAGTGGTATGTTATAGTTGTAACAAAGTTGGTCATGTTGCAAAGAATTGTTATCAGTTTTTTAAGGTCAAAATAGAGAAGTTTCTCAAGGTCTAAAGAGAAAATAAGGGGTTTAGTGGCCTAAGTGCATGGTAATGGTCCTAGAAGGACTTGGGGACCTAGAGAGAGACCTTGGTGTCTCATTCAAGAGTTGTGAAATGATGCAATGAAGAAAAAAAATTTTTAGTCTCAAATTAGAGAAGGAGAAAAGGAGTTTTTGTCAAGTGCCCAAGAAGGCTTGGGACCTCTTCAATACCTTCTTTTAGGTCTTCATGGTGATTATATGCCTTCACTATGCTTCTTGAAGGTATATCAATGCATATGAAGCATTGGTGAGGGGGAGTTTTATCATGTCAATGTGTGTCTCCTCCATAAGGTCAAGGTATGTATTTTTGAGATCTTATTCATGATATTGTTGGTTCATGATGGATGTTCATTTGTGTAAGGTAAATGTCTTTCTCAATTATTGAGTTTGTAAATCTTTTTGAAGTTCTTTTTCTTTGTATATATCATGATGATTTATGGTATGAGTGTGAGTCAAAATTTCTTACTTACAAGTGTTGAAAAGTGTTTCATGGTTAATAAGTGTATCATAATCTTTGCTAAAATCATAAATTATGTGTAATGTCATAGTATTAATGTCCTAATGTGATTTGTGTTAATATAGTCATATGTATCTAATGATGTCTCTTTATAAGTTATTGAATGATTTTTTTGTCAAGATGTTGTATGTATGTGTCATAATATATGACTATGTTATAGTGTCAATATGTCTTTATGTAATACATTCATTGAAAATGTGTTCCTGGTCCAAAGTATATATATGTGTATGTCTATGTTGAAGATCAATATGTAATGATTTCTATGAATTAATTATTTTTCAAGGTTTGTGATATGTTCATCATATGATCAAGTTTTAAATGTGTCATCATCATGTCTAGATATGTGTATCAAAGGTTACTCATGTATGTATGATGACTATTATGATGTCAATTTTGTGTTTCAGAGTATGTGGTGTTTAAATGTTGTTGTCAATAATGTATATGTCATATGTCTAAATCTTATTTGAAATGTGTCATAAGTCATGTGTGTATTTTATTTGATAAAAATATGAGTTTTTATGATCTTAAAGTGTGATCAAGAAGAATAATGTTTATCAGGCAAGAAGATATTTATTAAATTAAAAGAGTTAAGATTCTATAAGTTCTTGATGTGAACATGAAATGAAATAAAGTGTTGATATATATCAAATGAAGCCATTAATCTTAATGAGAAGCCCTAAATAAGATTGTGATGTCATCATGAAGAAAGGCATTAAAAGATTGAATGATCAATGGTTTGTGTCAAAATAAAAATAGAGTGATCAAGAAGAAAGTGAACAAGTTATTCAAAATATAAGATAGGTCTGATAATTCTATGTGTGTATGTTTAATGTTATCTCTCAATTTTCTTAAGATAAAAATTGAATTTTTAAAATATGAAAGATAAAGCCAGATTCATTATCTCAAAGTAATTATCTAGGGTATTGAAAAGTAAATTAAAGATATTTTTAGCAAAGCCTTAAATGTGTCAAGAATCATCATTTGATCATATGAATGTCATGAAGAATTGATTGGTAAATCATTGTTTGAAATGTCTAAATGATGTGAGTTAATGTCAAAATTTGGAAATGATGATATTAATGATGAATTAAATGAAATCATATGAATTGTTTTAAATCCTAATGTAATGTGCTATGAAAATGATGTTCACTAATTTAAATGTAATGACATGAGTTGAATGATGTCAAAATTGAGATAAATGCCTAAGATAATGTAATGACTATTCAAGAAAGAAAAATCTCTTAATCTTAGGGTGAGTGATTATGTTGAGGAAAATTGAAGATAGATGATCTAAGAGTCTAACAAATATGAAAGATATTTTTGAAAGAATTAAGGTATAGAATGTACTAATAATGAAAATTGAAAAAAGAAACTTATAAATAGAAAGTGTATAATATGTCTGAGGAATTAAGGAGTTTATAAAATGAGAAAAGAATTTTGTTTGTGATGAAGATTAGATAAGTAGTTGATGATATGTTATAAATTGCTTAAAGTTCATAGAAAGTTGTAGCATTCAAAATTGATTCTAAATATAAAATAATGTTTGAAAATAAATAAGAGTTAATGAACAAAATTTTAAATAGTAAAATCGATAAATGTGAATTGATATAAATTTCTATTGAATGACTAAATAAAGTCTCAATGTAAAAAATGATCAAGAGTTAGAAAAAGTTGACAAAATTACTCAGGTGAAATATGAAAGATGCTATTAATAAAAAGTATGTATGTGATTGAATGTTATCTTAATGAAATTTATGAGAAAGGATTATGTAAATGCTTGATCCTAAGAAAAAAAGTGATGACAATCTTTTAGTATATTTAAGTCTAATAATGATCTAATTGAGTAAGAGGTAAGTTATGTCTTGAGTAGAACATCCATATACAATTGTATGACTTTATTTTTAAGTTGAGTGTGTTATTTATTGAAATCATCAAATGAATGAAATAATTTTCAAAAGATGAATGATATAAAATTTGAAAAATGTAGTGTATGAAAGTGTCTAAGTCAATGAAAGTTTAGAGTACTATTAAATTCAATTCAAGAAGGAATGAGATGTGATGAGATATGTAAGAATGAATGCTATAAAAAGGATAATAATATATCATTTAAAGAATGTATAATTAAATTAGAGTCTTTTTAGGTGTCACATTCTTTGATGAATTAAGAAGTCTAGTCAAGATATTTAAGTTGATATTGTAAATGAAAGCATGATCATCAAGAATCTTGTAAGAAGGTTGTGTATAAATGAAATAAAATTGAAAATCTATGAAATGTATAAGAATTCTAAGTGATTGTAAATGATACACTATTCAAGTGAAAAAAAAGGTATTCATGTATGCCTATGGTTCAATTAGAAAATTTTCAATCATGAATAATTGAATATTTAAGGTGTGATATTCAAGAATGTGAAACATAAATTATTTGAAGAGTAATTTGTTATTGAATAGATAAATGGTTCAATAAGGTCTCATGCAATGTATATTACCTTCAAATAGGAATTATGGTAGATTTGATGTATGTGAGGTGTGAAAATGTGTATCATTTGGGTAGAATTTGTATGAGACTATGATTTGTAAATATTGAATTGATCTTAAGAATTATGTAAAGCCTACAAGCAAAAAATCAAGCCATGAGTAATGGATTTCCTTATAAAGTCTTAGAGATTAGTTGATAAATTCAAAAATAAGGTAGTTATTAAGTGCCAACAAAGGAAGTTGATGAAGTGTTTATGGTAAAAATTGTAAAAATGAGTTTTCTTTAGCTCAAAGATGATGAGCCTATGATTTATCCTTGTGAATAGAAGATGAAAATATTAAAAAGATTTTGATTTTATAAGAATGAAGTGAAATATATGATGATATGATATGAAAATGTTTTTATCATGAATGATGATAAGTTTTACTTATGATAAAAATGATATGAAAATGAGAAAGTTGTTTAGGGTTTAAAAGTTGTAAGGATGATTTAGCATGAATGAAGTAGTGATAAGTTGCTTATTTTGATCTAGCTAGCTAGAGATGAGAGGTATCTTAAGTCAAGGGGAGTGATTTTCATGATCAAGCATTTTGATGATATGTAGTTGCATGTTGAAATTGGTCAAAATTACTAAAAAAAGTCTATGGTCTCATAATAGTGCTATTGATGATATGAAGTAAGAATGATAGCTTAGTAGCCTTGTATGTTAATGATTTAGGCCTAGATAAGATGGAAATATTTCAAGAAAGATGGAGGTAAAGTGTTTTTCATGATGAATTAACATTTTGGCATGTTTAAGATGATTATGACTCATGATGATGATCTGATACAATGTTTTCAAGAATTCTAAAAATAGGGTTAAGTGACTTGATGTTTTTTTTTGCATGCCTAGAGGATGAAAATGGTGTTTAGCCCCAAAAAGGTATGAATATTTTTTTTCATGATTTACTAATGATTTCAGATGTTGAAGTGCTTATTCCAGGGGAGCATGTTGTTTGCATGCTTAAAATGAAGGCAAAAATCAAATTTTGGAAAAAATCAAGAAAATGGAGAGTTTGAGACCTTTGGTTGATGTTTCTAACCAAAGCATGATGGTATGAAGCTGAAGAAGGTGAATAAGGTAAGCTATAGGTATTCCTTTTTCATTAATGTAAAAAGGGGGAGAAGTTTAGGTGTTTTCCATCAATGACAAAGGGGAGATTGTTGGCATGTGGTCCTAATAGGTGTTGTCATTGATGAAAACCACATTAATGAAAAAGTGAATATTTATGATGATGTCATGATTTTTTATGATGCTAACATGATGGTTCAGATGTGTTATCTGCTACAGTGGGATTCAGTGATGATGCATGCTTGCTCTAGCAAGCCCATATAGGTGCCTAGGAGGTGTAGCTTGCATGTGAGCTTCTTGGATTCTTGGGAAGCATGTTGACATGATGGATACATATTTTGAGGGTGCTTGAGCACTCAACATAGTGTATGGTGTAGGTATAGGTGGTTCACTCATGTTACAAGTGTGCTCATTGGGAGCAAGTGTATGCTTAGCTTGGAGGTGTGATAGAGTGGTTTGGAGCCATATGAGCTCATGGAAGCATGAAATAAGGTATATCATGGCATATAAGGTATGTTTGGGTCATTTTTAGAGGTTTCATGTTTAGTTATTGCATTATTTCAGTTGACCTAACTTGCTTTCTTATGAGATCTAACACATATGAAGCATAGGTAAGTCTTAGTGTTGGAGATATTGGGAGGTATGGAATTTAATTATGATGATTGGAGATGTTATAGGGATGATTCATGATGATTCTCTTAGAAAAATTTCAGGTTCCCATGATGTATTTTCTCAAGATATATGTTTTGATTTTGTGAGATAGGGTGAAAAAAACAAGTTCTAGCTCAAAGTGCAACTTTTGATGCTCATTGTGAATAATGTGATTTACATGGGACCTTGTGGATTTTAGGGATGATTATAAGTGATTTTATAAGGTTTCAAAAAAATAATGAGGTCATTTTATTGTCACAGGTTTTTATGAACGAATGTTAAGAAGGTAAAGAGGTCTAAAACCCTAGTTAAACCCTAGCTAGGAATAGTTTTAGAAAGTGAAAGTATGTGACCCAGTTTTGATTGATTCATAAAAATTGATGATTGATGTTGTAGAGGACTCTTATATTTCCATAAATGTATGGTTGAGGTCATGGTGATGAGTGGGCCCCACCTAAAAAATAGCATTTTATGGAGAAGAAGGTTTTAGGACAAGATGGTCAAAGAGTAACATGAAAAATTGATGGTGCATGATTATTGGGAGTTTTTATTGATTTCCATGGAGGTTTCATGACATTTTATCAATTTCATGATGTTTTGAGGTCCAAACAGGTTGACTGGTCAAAGGGTAGTTTTGGGATCTCAAATAGCAAGGGTCCAATAATTTGAGCATAACTTGAGCTAAAGTGGATTTTGAGATGATTCAAGTTGTTTGAAATTAGGATTAAGATATATTTCCATTGATATATGTATTTTCCTCATGATGAGGTCATTTATAGGGTTTATAGGGCATTTTTTAGAAATAATATTTTTGGTAATTCAAGACAACATGTGTTTTTGTGAAAGTTTGATGTTATTTTAAGCATGATATGGATTGGGTGATGCTTTCTATCATATGTAATGTGAATAAGGATGAATTTGGAATCCAATTAATCAATTTTAGGTATTTAATATATGTATAATTTGATTTTATGAGCTAACCTTTGGAAACACATTTTTGGAAAGTTGATTTCTAGTGAAGGAAAATGTTTTGTGGTTTGAATTGAAGGATGTTTAATGAATTATAAATTTATTATAAGTTTTATAAATGTTCTTAAATTTATTTGAGTGTGTCACATGGAATGTTTTGGTTTATTATAATTGATTTGGTGATCAGATGAAGTTTCAGGGTGTTGAAGGGTGTAGGAAACAATTATTTTGAGAATTTGTAAAGGAACTGGGCCCAGTAAATGAAATAATTTGATTGGTTGATATTAATTGTGACCATTTATGAATTTTTTATGATATTTAATCATATTTAAGGGTTCATGGGTCATGAAAAATGTATGGTACTAATGTTAGGGTAATTTTAAGATTGTTCCATGGGGTTTTGAGCCATTTTTGGCACATGTAATGAGGTTTTTAGCTAGACCTACCTATTGGGTCATATGTGGCTATTGTAATTGAATTTTTTGAATTTATGAATTTTATAGTCAAATTTATCATGAGAGGACGACCTCATTTTGTTTGGAAGGAAGAAAAGCATATTTAAGTGCTTATTTGGTTCATTTTTGAACTAGTTTTCTTGGAGGGAAGTTGTGGACCTAGAGGAGAGATTTTTCAGGTATGAGAGCATGATTTGAATTTTGAGGAAGATAATTACAAGTTAGGGACTATTTTAAAACATGATAAGCAAGAGGATAGAGAAAAAGAAGTGAAGAAAGAGCAAGAATATGAGAGATTGAAGACCTAATGTGTGAGCTAGGGTCCTTTTTGTGTCTAATATAGAAAAACTCAAAGTGGGTTTTCTTCCCCATGAGTGTTTCCCACATATATCTAGTGTTCTTGTGTAATTTCATGTTCTTTCTCATTTGTATGGTTATCTTAATGATTAAGTAAACACATCATAATTCATGGTTGATTAAAGGGTTACAAAAATGATGTTAAATGATAAATGGTAAATGAATCTAAAATTTGGTAAGGACCGATTCACCACACTCTCAATCCATTTTATTTCTAACACATTGTGCGATTTCACGATATCTTGAACACATTTACTCCGATTTCTATCTTGTTTGTGTCATTCTCTTTAGAATTCCTCCTACTACCATATCATATCATTTTCACACACACTATATTCTTCCTCAACATTATTTCAGATCATTATACACACACTTTTCAAATTTTGATCATATATTAATCACTATGTGATTACTTTTGCCCTAATGTTCATTCTCAAGATCACTCCCCCTTTCGCCGAAAGGGGGCATAAAATTGGGGTCATCCTATATTTCCCCTTACACCATTACATGATCATTTCACATGTCTCAATTCCAAGTTATTAATAATTCTCTCATACACTATAAGACATTTCACATCACATTTTAGCAACTCCCCCTAATGACCTAATCTATGGGAAATAAGCATAAAATCTCAGTATGAGTAATTAATCAATAAATCATATATATTAAAATATCGACAAAAAAATTTCAATTATATAAATCAATCAACATAACACAACCTTTTCATCTCCCGAGATGACCTAACTTGGGAGTTATATCACCACTTTCCCAAATGATCTAATATGGGAAGTTATTCTACATTTTGCAAGTGTTTCCAGATGACCTAACATTGAAGCTATAACATACACATTTTGATGACACCCGTGGAGTAGGGGCAATGAGACTTCATCACCTTTCCTATACTTATCCTATATGGGTTATCACGTTTAATTAAAACGGATCCAAATCAATAAAATATGGTTTTTTCCGTTTGTAGTGGCTAGAACTTTCTATGATGTAGTTGAATTTGGAGATTAAAACTAGACCTATCTCCTAAAATATTCCTCTAGTGGAAGGAAACATAGATCCTTAATTTTCACACACAAAAATCAGGTTTAGAATTGATCACTCCATACCCCAACACAACTCCATCAACGACAAAAACTGAAATCTCCAATCATTCAACATTACAATCATAAATCTCACGTAGTTTCCTCCCAATGGTCCCATGTATCTTGTTATGCCACATGGATTTACACGTTGATGTGTGGTTCACCACACTATATGTTCTCACTCGGCATATACTTCTACCACATTTGTGTGTACTTCGCAACAAGGGCTTCTCTGGACTTCTCTCGGGTATGCATCTCTATCTACGTTATGTTACTAAGATTTCACTAACCAAAATAAATTCGGGGCAAATGCGGATATAAAATCACACACTTACTAGTATTTACTATACCAAAAAAGTAGATGGTTTTATATATTGATCTTGCGTAAGAAAAGTATTCACTGTTGACCCATTATATATTCCATACACGTGTCTTGCTGATTTTTATTGCTATTGTGTTTCACACTTGTCACTCATGCACCCAGTTCTAGTTGATTCATAGGGATCCATGTCTATTGGTCTAGCCTCATTTCTCACCACTTGTCTCTCGGACACTAGCGCCTCGGACTAAAAACTAGCACCTGTGTGCTCATATCCATCTTGCCCGCACATGTCCTCTTTATGTTTGATATTATTTTTTGACATTTGAGGTCAGTCTTTTTGTTTTTATATCTCATATGCCGAGGAACTAGTTAGCATGTCGGGTCATTAGTATTGAATTTCAAGCAAGAGATCCCTATCTAAACGCAACATATATACTATTATATGGGCATAAATTTTTTATCATGGGCTAACCATCTACATATACCAAGGGACTACATTTGGGTGCATTATTATTCAAACACACTACATAGCAAGGGGATTTCATTCTATTCCATCCACATGCTTGCATTTTATCTATTTACCGCACTTTCTTATCTTGGCGTCATTTGTGCGAGGGTGACCTAGGAGCGTTATTGTACACATAAGAGAATAAAAATACATTGGGTCTAAGATTTAGTGGAATGCCTAGTCATAAGTTCACCATTGTGACCGTTGAGGGATATACAACCCCTCATTTCACATCTTTCATTTTAGGTTTGATGTATTTTTGAGGATTTTCATGAGCATATTTGTGTGTAATTTACTGCTGTACCTCGAAGATCCAAGCGTGAATTAAATGAGACCAATGAAGAACATGTGCAAAGCCTTAATGACCATATCACAACTAATTTATTAGCTTTTATTAAGACTTTGGTGCTTTGAAAAGAGGTCTTGGGTGCCCATAGCACCCCTCTTCTACCCCGTGTGCCCTTGTTGAGCCATCGGGAGTAATTCTACATTTTCTAGAGCTATTTATGACATTTCCCCCTTATTTTATCACATTCTCTAGTCCAATATCACTTCAGGATAAACGTTATTCAATTTATTACCTTATCCCTCTCATTTCATTCCATAGTTAAAATAAAATAAATTGTATAACATTTATATTCATTGATATATCTTTTATCACACTCATGTACTTTTTGATGTTAATAAAGTAATAAGATTTTATTGAATTAGGATTTCATTCTATTTAGATCTTGACATATTTCTCCAAGGTAACCATTGTTTTATGTAAAACTATTCTTCTTCAACACAAGGTCTTTCTTGACTTATGGATTTCATCGTGTTGTACTAAACACTTATTTTTATAATTATAAGTAATCGGAAGAATATATTCTATTATACTGAAGGATTAATCCTATATCACACCCCCTACACACATACATATAATTAATTTATTCCAAATATATATTTATTTAAATATTTTTGAATTAGTCTTGTGTTCTTGATTTTCTAATTTACATTGGAATAATCATCTATATATAAGACCTCAAGCCTTTATATACACTATTTAGTCAATATTAATTTGTAATTTTGTATCTCAAGGTATATTAAAATGAGATTCAATCAAAAATAAAAAGATGCATCTATATATTATCCTCAAAACATTTCTCTAAAACTAATATTCGAAAAGCAATTTTCATTAACTTTTTCCAAACTCAAAAATGTATATCTTGTCAATTAGTCTAAGTCCTCGCTAAAATTACTTGAGGTTGGGAGGTTGTGCTTAAGAATTTAAAATGTAATGATTCCTCATATAAAAAAATACATATAGTTAACTTTCATTTGAGGCAGAATTATTTTTTCAAGAGATCAATCATTTTAAAAACACTAAATGGAAAACTATTAATACGATGTGTATATGTAACTCACTAGTGTATAAATTGTAATAATATATGTAATATGAATGCATAAATTGTAATAATGTATGTAATGTGAATCCAATGTCTCCCACTTATTAATTATATGTAATTTGACATTTTTTCTCCAAGATTTTTTCAATATTGTTTGTGAAATCCCTTTATAATCGAATTGGATTGAATGAAGGAATATGTTGCAGTACCTAAATTTTCAAGAAAATACTCACTACAAATGTTTCATCCTAAATTAATTTCTATAAAAAATTTGTATGATCATTATTGATATTAAATTAATTATATACAAGGAAACATATTGATAGTTTATATAACTTGAAGAAATTTTATTATTCTAAATGACAATGATTGTCTTGTACTAGTCATGTATAATAAATTGATAATTTTCATGTCACTTGATAATGTGGTATCTTAAAAATAATTAGAAATAATATCCTTATACACATTAGTGTCAGTTGGTATAAGTTATTTTTATTTATACATGATATCATAGAATTTTTTCATGTAGTATAATATTCGGAGCTCGGAGATATTTCAATTTTTTCATCACCATGTTCCCCATGTTCACATATTGAGGTTAGATAATAGTCTTATAAATACTACAAAATTATTTTCTCTAGCCTCCCTTACATGGTATTATTCTCCTCATAGATAGCCATCATACAATGAACAACAAAAGATATATTAGTATAAGGCTCTAGTATAAGTTCCTATCATATATCAAGGAAGGAATAAATAGATAGGTTACATGATACATATAACTAGCATGTGTGTAGAATAAATATAACAATATATGATAAACATCTGAAAAAATTATTTAAAATAAAAAATAATATATTTCAGCATACACAAATGTACATGGACATAAACACTCATGTGCATACACATAATAAAACACAATTCCATTAAGAAATAAAAATTATAGTCTAACAACATTCATATACATTTTATGATATGATGTACACAAGGAATGATTCTAGCTACAAGAGATATGAATCTAATAGAAAAACAATTAAAATAATCATATATACGTAGGATCATCAAATCTATCCTTAAAAAAGAAACATCAAACACTAGATTGGGTTTTTAATAAAATAATTGAATTAAATGAAAGAAAAACTTTGATTACATCGAGGTTTAAATTCACTAAAATAAAGATAAAGAAATTTATTTAACAATATACACTAAATTAATTCTATTTATTTAAAATAGGGATTAAACATTTATAATTTGTAAGTAAATAATCAAATTTAATTATTAGTTGAACTAATATAGAACATGCGAAAAATTCAAATAATTAAAACACGGTTGGTATTTAGGAGTTGGAGGGTAAAATTGATTTAGTCTAAAAATAGAGAAATCATTAGCATCAGGTAGCTAAAAACATGTTCAATCACAAAATTGAATCAAACCCATGAAACTTGAATTATATAACCTTTTTGACCTTTTATGGAAAAGAGTCGACTAATTCTATAGTATGTATTTAAATGGATCTTATGATAGACTTGAAATCGAATGTGTGATTTTTTTCCTAATCATTCATCTTTAAAAAACATGCATTATTCTCTTGGATTCACTAATCTAGCATATTAATTTATATAATGTGTGTGAAAACAAATTTGTTATGGGTCCAATAGTAAATAGAAAAAGTTTCAACTTGATAATTATTACGTTCTCAATTAAGATTCACATATAATCCATTCATAAAGCATTCTTGTGTTATTATTAAATACTAACATTTATATTTTCGATGTTTGAAAAAAATACTAGTACAATATGTTTCGCTACTTGTCACAAGTTTTGTTTTCACAAATGCACACTTCAAATATTTAATATTATTTCCTTATAATATCAAAGTTCTCTCCCTAAGTGCTTGTGTCTTTATATATGATATAATGCATTAATACACCTTTGGATTTTAAATAATTTATAGAATAAATGAATTCAAACAAAACCATATTGGTGCATGAAATAACATAAAAATGAGTAGAAAGTGTTAAGAAAACGTGTAAAAACTCGAGGCACTAATTAGGTCATGCGTATGAAAGGGGTAAAAAAATGGTCATTTCTATATAAAGAATATGGAATTGGCATAACCAAATGCATATAGTACAAATATAGAAAAATATATAAAATATTTTTAAAAATATGAGAGGGAATAGAAAGATAGTGAAATATGAAAAATTGGAGTAAAAGAATCACACAAGGCCCATATTTAGAAGAAAATAGCCAATAAGAAGACAACAAGGTCATAAATGATCAATAAAATTTCAAAAGTATCAAAACAAAACATATAAGTCTAAGGTCAAACACTATGAAGAATCAAATAAATATACATTAATAATATTTTAATATACATTAAGGTTCAATAAACACATCAATACACTAGAACTAGTAACTAGTCTTAAGTCAAAATTGTGTTGGTATATTTATTGAACTTATATAACTCTATCTCTCTCTCTCTCTCTCTCTCTCTCACACACACACACACACACACACACACACACACACACAATTTACAAATATCAATGTCAATTCAAATTATTAATTACATGATAAGAAATTTATAACTTCCATAATCCTAAATAGTAAATAAAAAGATTATTTTTCTATTAATGGTAAAAGGTTTTTGATCGGGATCCTAATCAAGTACATCCAAAAAGGTCAACACCGGATAGATAAATGATAAGCTCAAGAGAAAAGAAACACTCGCCTAGCGAGAAAAAAAAACAACAAGAAACAAAACTATTTTTCGACTAAAGGCGTTTTGTAGGAGATTAAAACCGAACAAAGAGAAAAAGAGCCCATGCGCAGCTTGGTGGGAGATACAATTTTTATGGATAGATTTCTTCTTGTTATGAACCATTTTCCACCCTTCTTGATCCTCCTCAAGAGAAAGAATGACTTCAAAAGTCTCGTTCAACCTGATATATGTTTTTTTAGAAGGACATGATTAGGAGGGGAATTCTCCTTTGACGATTTGTATGAATTTAGTTCAATTTTTTTGCCAAAGTTACATTGCCTTGTTTCCAACATCTAAGATTTCTCTAAGAGGGGTTTTGAGACATGAATTCCACCAATAATATTTTCCTTTCTTCCAATAGGGAGTATCAGAATTGATTCAAGGACCTCCAAGTCATTATTTGAATCTAACTCATCCTTGGTATCAAAGAACAAATGTTCGTGGAGGGCATTTTTCACCAATTTCTCTCGTTTTGTGCCTTTCAAATCCATAATCTGGTATGGTATGGCCTAAGGAGAAACATATTATGCATCTAAAGGGTAAACCTTCATAGTCAATAGGTTGAGTCCAAGTTATGTTTTGAACTTTACACTCAATATGGGCGGGGAGATTTTGAAGGTATCAAGCTCACTGGAATTTTGATGTAAGTTGTGTGGGTAAAATATGAGATTTGGGAGTCTATATTTAGTATGTTACCCAACACATTGCTAATGGATATCAGACAAGCAAAGTCCCAAAACTATAGAAGAATATTGGGAAGTCTAATCCGATCAAGCTCGTAAACCAAAATATTATTATTAAAAATAGTATATAGAATTTTCTCAAATCCATGATCCTTAAAAAAAAACCCTACTTATGTACATGGCATTAACTACATTACCTTTGGGAGAGAATAAATCAGCTCAACGTTAAAACCATTAATAATTGTGACCATAAAATAAAGTGATCTTATTCTTGCATACTCTTCCACCTCTCATTCTATAGTAAGATTCGATATATATATATATATATATATATATATATATATATATATATATATATATATATATATATATATATATATATATATATATATATATATATATATATATATACATATATATATATATATATATACATACATATATATATACATACATACATACATACATACATACATACATACATATACATACTCGGTATATAGACATATTTTGTCTATATATTGAGTCTATATATTATTATATTATTATATATATAGACTCGTGATATATATAATAATATAATAATATATAGACTCGGTATATAGACATAATCATCTATATATTGAGTATATATATATATACACCAAGTCCATCCACCTCTCATTTATATATATAAGTTTTTAAAATGTAATAATTTTTTTATTATATAAACATAAACACGAATTACATATTTTAAATTAATTATTTAAAGGAAAAAGTTAATTAAAATATTTTTTAGTTTTTAAATAATATATATATCAAATTAATCTTACTAAATAAAAAATTAATTAAAATATTATCTTTTTTTATAAATAATTTTTTTCTAATATTTGGGGTTGTGAAAGACAACCCCGGAGTATTGGGGGTGGGGTGTTTAATTAGGGATGAATATGGAAAATGGGTGATTGTTGGTTCCTTTCTATTGAAGGAAGGATCATGTAATGAGGTGGGAGTTTAGGCCCTTCAAGGATCAAACTGGGAAATCATTAACATTTGATGTACAAGTGTTGGCCATGAAGGTGATTCATAGGTCGTC
>CM031243.1:738326567-738374866 GCA_018340775.1 Taxus wallichiana var. yunnanensis
AATGTATTTCTTTCCTTTACAACATACAATACAATCTTAATAACTAATAATCAATACAAATTTTCTTTCAAAATAATAATACAATAATCTTCCACTTGAAGTGGAATTTTACAAGAAGGTAACTACAATAGAGGAATGTTTAGTCTTCTACAAGTGCTCCAAGAATCAAATCTCCACAAGGCTCCATCTTCTCTTCACTTGATCACAACAACCAAAAATGGGGGAGAGGCAACACTCTCCACCCAACCAAAATCCAATGAGAAGAAGAAGCAATTCTTCTCATTGGCCCTAGCCCCAACCACAAGGAAATAAGGGATGGATCCAACACATGGAAACTCTACAATGCTTCCACACTTACTATCAAGAAACACACACACAAGAAAAGATAACCACAAAAACACTCATTTTTAAGCACACAACTTCCCAAAATAATGGCTCCAAAATAAGCCAAGTAGAGATAGGAACATGGGGGTGCCCTTGTGCCTCCCAAGGGTTTGGATGCCCACCTCTAAAAATCCTCCACAACACAATCAATCCCAAAATATCTTATGCCTCCCCACAACAACAAATATATGTCTCTTATGCCTCCCTCTCTCTTATGGCTCCCACAATACACAAAATAAAAAATAGAACAAGGTGGGGCATCCAAAACCCACTCCCTCCTAAACACACAAAGAATATCTTATGCCTCCCAACATATTTCATCCCCATTTCCAAATCTCAACACAACCTAAGGTCAATTTACTACCCAACACTTTAAACAAGAACACACATCCATACAACACATAACATACAATAAAACAAGAAGAAATCAAGAGTGCAAGATCATACCTTTCCATGGTAAAGCTCCAATTTTCAAGCAAGTTCCAAAATATTTCAAACTCAAGAAACTCCAAGCTCCCTTCTACTCTAACAAGCAAGAACTCCCAAAAATCCAAGATCCAAAGCTAAGGAAGTAACCCCATTTACTTCCCAAAAATTTCAATAAATGGAAAAGAGGAGGAGGGAGATGATGTGGCTCCATGTAGGATGCCACATCATTTCTTATCCACTCCACATCACCCAAGTCAAACCCATACTCCAAGTAAAATAAATGGGTGGTTGAGAGGTATGACAAACCTCTTACACACACCACTCCAAGCCATACCCTTTAGGACAAAGAAATAAACACATATAAGAAAGTGTAGAATTAAAACTCACCTTTTTCCTTCCAAAACACATAATGGGGTCTATTTTTGACCCCAACCCATAGGTAGGGTTAGTATAATAAATTAAGAGGTGTGAGACAAGTTTACTTGTCCCATAAGCCTCCAAAATTGGCCCTTAAGTCCAAATCCGAATTTCTAAGAAGAGGTAGAGTTTACAACACTCAAGATAACATACATTCAACTTAAAACACATAAAACAAAGAACCATCTAATCTAATAAATGACTTATTTTTTTCCCATCCATAATTAGTTTAGTAACATGATTAATTTACTAATCTAGACATAAATTGTTATGTTTGTGGAGCCTATTTTCATGTTAGGCGTGGTACACATTCTATGTGTTACACTCAAGGTATTTTTACGGTGGTCCTGGTCACCGGTGAGTGGGTTGGGGAGATCGGTGGGGTGAAGCCCCGATCGATCACCAAGCTCGGGGCGAAGCCCCAAGCAAATTTTCATGGGTGGTTTATTAACCCATGGGTAATGGGTAATCGTTATGGGATGTTTTGGGCCCATGGTTTTCAAGTACCCATTGTTTTGATACCCATGATTTTTTGCCCATGGTTTTGATACCACGGTTTTGTATCAAATTGCTTAAGTAATTGTCTATTTATATGGTCTTATGCATATGATAGATAGACAAAAAAATGTATTGTAGATGTGCTTTGAATTCGAGGGTGTGAATTATGTAGAGTTTGTTGAGCATAGCCCAGAATGGATCCAGGTATTGTATTGAGAGAGTGGAGGCTTGTAATAAAATCGAGCAAGTGATTCTTGGTGGACGTAGCCCAAATTGGGTGAGCCACGTTAAATCTTCTCTCTCGTGTTGTGTTATTTATTCCCGCACTTTTATTTGAGATCTGTAATATTTTCTCGCATATTAGTTTCTAGTGTTGCAATTCGTAAGGGATTATTCCGCATATTTTATCTCTTATTCCCTAACAAAAATTAAATAAATGATAAAAGAAAATTACATCACCATAAAACACATACACTAAAATTAAACAAAGGAAAATAAAAGAACACACAAACCCCTTGGTCATAATTGGAGGTAATCCTCCCCATGGGGACCCCCTAACAAAAAATAAAACACACACAACATAACACAAGTTGCCATGGTGATCATTATCAAATCCATCCAAAATTTTGATGTGGTTGGTATCCAACCCCCTTTGATTGTTGTGATATAATCGCCTGCAAAACACACAATACCTCCTTCAGCCTCGTGGCCGCATCAAAACATCCAAGATAAAATATATGCATATAGGTCAACAATCATCCATACATAAATTAAATAATCATCTAGGCAAATAATGTTACTATTTTAAAATTACAACAACATCTCAAGTTTATATTTCGTCAATACTAATAAGATCACAAGATTAGTTCATTTTGAACCTCTCAATATGAAGAAAATGTCGAATGTTAGAAATATATAAATATGTCAAAAACACATTGTCATCAATATAAAATGTATCTCTAAGAAAATCCACAAAATCATACTACGAATCGAAATCCATCAATAGTCCAAGTATTTCTATCGTATAATCATCATGCTAAGACAAAATGATACAATAATATCCTTGTATGTAACCAAAAATAATTGAAATAAAAAATGTAATAAGTGTCGAAGGGAAGTGGGTTCTTTAGAAATATCTCGAGAAAATAGCAGCAAAACATGCCACTTCCATTTACACTTTCGAATAGATGGTCCAATGAATTCTCCAACCATGGTTCAATATTTGAGTTGTTTTCAACCAAGGATGGAGCCACCACGTGTAGACAACCAACAATGGACACATGGTATTATAACCTTAGAGCATTGTTCCCGATTATGGCAAGTGTTTGGACACGATCCCATCCAAAACCTACTATAGATTTCCATTGTCCTCCATCTCATATGAGCCGCATATATTCCTTGACATGGGTCCAACCATATTCCTACCCATCTGTTCCTCACAAGGATGCCAAGTATGGCGAGTATATTTCAATCTCTTTCAACTAAATGCTATCCATAACAATCCTCAATAGATGCGAGGGGAGAGAAGACCCAAGATGGGGAGGAAAATCCCCTACTCTTAGTCGCATGATGGAGTTGGAAAGAGTATGACTAGAATATGATTATTCCTTCTTAAACCAAGCCTTCGGGCATCAAAATTACTTGCACCATGTCCACCATGCATAGAATTCACACAAAAATTATTAGTGTCTTCATAAACCAGATCCCGTAGCCAAAAACCATGTGTTGGTCACAAGCTTGATGTAGGCAAGGTCGGGTTTATTACATGTCATGCTAATGCATAATATAGGATGGGTTAGCCTAGTATAGGATTTAGTGGTAGGATAAAAAGCAAGGGGTGTCACAAAATCTACGGCAATGCTCAAAAGGATTTTAGAATCCCAAAACTCCAAGGCAGAGTAGATGACCTCACACACACACCAGAAAGCACTAAGAAAGGAACAACTAGAGAAATATCGGGGACCTATTTATCCGATTTAAAATAATTATTCCAAAGAAGTATGGGCCTTACCGCCTAAACCTTTTGAGAATCTTCTTCAAGAAGAAAATTAAAAATAAACTCTTCATGGGCTAAGGAAATCACTTCCAGTTACCTTTAGGTTTCCATTTTCTTTAGAACTAGCTCCTCACAACTTCAATGTTGGGTGAATCCCCACAAACCTACTCTAAAGAGCATGTTTGTATCTAGCGTCAACTGTTTCATCAGCTCATTAGGAACACATAGGGAAGGACACTCACTGTTCCAGAAGGAAGGATCGAGTGGATGATGTAGGAGATTCCCAATACCAATGCATACAACCAAATTTTCCGGGATGTCTTCACGGTATTAGGAGGGGAAGGGGAAGATCTATAGATAGGTTCACATTTCCACCCATCAAAGAATTTGAAAATCGAGTCCCATTCTCTCCCAACGGTCATGAGAAAAATGAGAAAATTTAATATTCTTTATTGAAAATGTTATGAATTTATTATACATTAAATGGATAAGGAAATAAGACAAATGTAAAAAAATGAGCCGAAGATATGGACCGTATTGAATTATATAAGGCCTATCCACCTTAAAATCACATTAAAAGGGTCTTGACTCTCCGTCTCACAATCTTGTTTTTATTTTCCAAACTTATAATTTATTCAATGCACAACACTTAGGTTTTGATTTCCCTTAAACATCCATTCTTTTTTTGTAGAGAGATAAAATTAAGTCTCCGACTAATATTTCTTAAAAATGCTAAATATCATTACATAGCTTCTAAATTATCATGCCACTATATTACTACATCTTTGGAAGACAATCCCAACCACCTTGACTAGTTATAGCTAATGGTTAAGCAAACACTACAAAAACACCTTCAACCTAAATAAACTTCAAAAGGTGGTAGAAAGAAAAAATAATCTCTCTCAATTTTTATTCCCCCATTGTTTTTGTCGATCCTTAAGTATCTCGACACTTGTTATTCATCCATTGTGAGTTTTACAATTTTCTTTCCATTTCATTTCTTATTATCTATTGATGTAGTTATATTGTACTTATCTTGTTTTTTTCATGGTGGAATTTTTCCCCCTTTTATTGAAAATTTTCTTTCCATGGAAATTTTTTTCTTAGCTTTAAGTTGTTGTTTCAATACATAAAAATTTTGAAAGCTGTGTGTTTATGCAAGTTTCGAAAGGTAAATTCAAGCATACAAGAAACAATCCTCCTATACCAAAAATTTTATTACTTTGAAATATTTTCATTGGATGAGAGGTTCAAGAGAGAATTGATCACGTCTTTTTCATGGTGATGAGTTCTTTATGTAATCTCATGTTATGAATTACAAAATCCCTCAAATTTGCCATACTTTTAGATGTTGTTAAAGGAGGGTACTAAAACATTTTAGATGGATATTTTTTAAAAAATCAACCATGATAGATTTTTTTTTTTTTTTTTTAGGGGCGGAGGGGGTTGGGGGTGTTCCCAAATTATTTTAGTGGTTGTTGTAACACCCAAAAATTTGATGTCATAAAACTACATTAAAACTTAACAATCATCTAGAAAGTTACATACTGATTATTTTTGTTTTGGTTTAAGATTGTAAGGGTGTCAAACCTTATAATACATTTAATTAATTCCTACCAATAATTTTCTACATTACAATGGATGGATTAGGTCTAGATTAATAATTAAATATTCTTAATCCATTTCTAATGTCAATTTAATTACCATCCACTAGATAAGTGTCCATTAATTTCTTTTACTAGGTTAAATAGTTTCCCTCTTCGAAATTAACATTCAAACCCACATTTAATAAACCCTTATCCTTAGTTACCTTAGTTCTCTTAAATTATTATCTTTAATGTCCATTGAATCATTTACTAAAACATACTAGGAGAGTTACATTTTTAACTTAATACACTAGAGCACTAAGTGGCCCCATTCACTCATTTACACATACATTTAAATTATTAAAAAACCCATAATATATATTCCCACCTAACAATTGTAGGGTTGATTCCTAACCCTTGGATCAAATAAATTGTGGCCACTAGATCCTAGGTTCCAAGCTAACCCTAACTATCCTTATGAAATTTTATTAAACCTTTTTCTTTTCCCTACCCTCCTCATTTGGTCTCTTTTCTTTTCTTTGATTTGCAGGTTGGAGGAGTGGAAGCCATGAAAGCAAGGAGGAAATCCAGAGGATTCATTTAGATCTAGCTTAGTTTAGTTTAGTTTAGTTTATAAATTTGAGGAGGAAATGTCTTCTATTTGTTGATTGTAGAGGTTTCCACTCTAAATCTAGAGTAGTTAGTTTGTTAATTCCATTTTTGAGTTCTCTCTTTGGGCAAAACCCTACTTCCATTTAATCTATGAGATTGAATACATTTAAATGTCCATTCAAGGTTTTTCATACTTAAAACAATGATTTTGTTCCATATAGTTTGTTGGTAGTTTCCTTTCTACATTTTATAGGCTCAGATTTTAAGTAAATGAAGTTCAAAATTGCATAGTCATAGATTTAATTTTTTTCCAAAAGTGATGAAACTACCGTGCGTTAAAGAAGGTCGACGGTCTCGTGACCGCTGCCCTACCCGGGTGACGATTCATAAACCGGGGCCTTTCCTAGGTGGCAGTTCGAGAGACTACCACTCGGGATCGATTGGCAATGGTTCGGAGACTTCCGCTCTGTATAGGCAATCATATTCTTTGAAAATAGAACCATCAATTCCGTAATTTTTCCAATTTTTTTACTATATGCCTAAAGGCACTACTTGTAAGATGAACAACACTTATTCATTCCATGTTTTGAATTAATCAATGATTTACAAATTCCAAGTTTTTCCTTCATTCTTTACAATAATATAACTCCTACAAATAACAATGAACTTTATTTTTCTTTCAGCATAGCTCATTACTTATAATGAAAATATATTTCTTCCCAACAATAAATTACAAATTAATAAATAAAATATACAATACAACTTTTCTTTTAAATTGAAGTCTACTAGCTTTCCACTTAAGTGGGAATTACAAATTTTTTTCTACAATGAAGGATTTATTTTGACTTCAAAAAATGCTCCAAGTCCCATATATTCAACAAGAGCTCTACCATTTCTTCACTTCAGTCACACAACAACAAAATGGAGGAGAGTCAACACTTTCCACTCAATCATTAATACAATGAGGAGAAGAAGCTATCCTCCTCATTGGCCCCCAAACCCCAACGAAAATGTAATAAGGAATGGATACAACTCATGGAAAAAACAAAATGCTTCCACATCACAATAAAAAAATTTCAGAACTAGTTAACACACATTCAAACATAAGAAAACAATCACAAGAATGCAACTTTCAAAATTCACAAGGCTTGAAATGTAAAGACAATAGAGCAAGGATTCTATGGGGAGATCACTTATGCCTCCCAATGGGATTAATTTTCCACCTTAAAGCCCTCCAAAATACAACTTGAAACCCCTACACAACTCTTATGCCTCCTTTAAGATCTTCTTATGCCTCTCACATTCTCTTATGCCTCCCTACAATATCGTATGTCTCCCTCAAAAGTACCAAGCAAGACAAACAAGAATTTTCTTATCCAAGGTAGGGCACCCAACCCAAATCCATCCCAAAACATGAAACATACTCTTATGCCTCCCTACAAAATAAAATCCCCATAGCCTTATCCTACACCATACTTACGCATTTCTACCCAAGATCCCAAAAAGCACACAAACCATTCATTTACATGCAATACACACATATAAAAAAACAAATAAAAAGAGTGTAGCTACCACCTTTTTATAGTAAGAACTTGATCGAAAATAATCACACTCCAAGCTCCTTCCATCTCAATCCAACTCCATAAGCTCTAAGGCATCAACAAGAATTCCAAAAATCTCCAAATCTAAAAATACAAGTGCACACTCCAAATGACGTAACCCCCAAACAAACAAATAAACTTGCATATAAAGAAAAGAGAAGAAGAGGGTGAGGTATCTCCATGTAGGATTCCACATCACTTATCCTCAACCCAAAGGCACAATAAATTGGTGGTTGAGAGAAATGACAAGCCTCTTACACACTCAACACAAACCCACACCCCCTAAGGACATAATTTAAAACCCATGTAAGAAAAGTGCAATAAATGTCACTTTTTGCCTTACAAAACACATAATGGGGTCTATTTTTGACCCCTAACCCATAGGTATAGTTGGTATATGAAATTAAGAGGTGTGGGAAAAACTTAACTTGTCCCACAAGCCTCCAAAAATGGCCCTTAAGCCCAAATCTGAATTTCCCAAGTAAGGTAGGGTGTACAACACTCAAAGTCACATACACTCAACTTAAATCACAAGATCCAAAGGACCAACTACTCTAATAAATGGCCCCTTTTGTCACATCCCCAAATAACTTAATAAACATGATTAATTCACTTAATTAAGGCACATTAATCAACAATGATTAAATGAATTACATCACAAAAATAAATCACATACTCCACAATAAATAAAAGAAAAGGGAAATAATTACACACATAGCCCATGGTCACATTTAGAGTCATCCCCACTGGGTTCCCTAAATGGACTAATAACACAATATCAAACATTACACAAGTTTCCATGGTGACCATCGTTGTATCCATCCAAGTATTCCATTGTGGTTGGTCTCCTAACCCCCTTTTGATTGTTGTGATACAATTACCTACAAAATCACACAATACCTCCTTCGGCCTCATGGCCACATCAAATACATCAAAGATAAATATACGCACATTTATCAATAAACATCCTCATATAACTAAATTATCATTTAAACTAAACAATGCTATCATTTGTTTATAATTTCAACAACATCTCAATTTTACCATTTCATCAATATCAATAAGATCACGAGATTAGTTCAAATGCTAAATCATAGTCAACATGATGAGAATTCTGAATGTCAATAATATATATGCTAATAACACATCATCATCATCATCAATATAAAATGTCTCTCTATGTCTCTAAGAATCCACACAAATCATACTATGAATCACAATCCATCAATAGTCAGAATATCTCTATCATCTAACATCATGCTAAACCAAAATGATATGATAATATCCATGTCTATAGTCAACAGTAATCGAAATAAAAATATAATAAGTGTCAAAGAGGACTAGGCACTTCAAATGGTTGAGAAACATTCAAGGCATTTTAACATTCATATAGTCTTAGATTTCTTCTAAATTTCCTCAAAAATACCTAATAAAATATTTTTTAGATGTTTTTGTAGATAAATAGTTCTATATAATTTCATACTGAAAAAAATAATTATTAAAAAAATGCTTACTAATCGTAATAAAATCCCTAAATATTAAGGGAGACTTCAAACCCCTCTATATGATTAGTTTTCAAACATTTATTCCTTTCTTAATTTATGATTTTCTTTTAATTGATTTGTGCTCCATATTTCATAGTTTATTGGGTAATTTTCTATATTACACGTTCTTTATAGACTTCCAATTTTTATTTTCAAACAATTTCATTCATGTTGTAATGTGCAAACTAGACTTATTATGAAGGAGTTCTACGGTTTCGTTTATACGATATGATTTTGGTTAGTAAGAGGATGTGAACACAAACCTTTGCTATTTAGTTCAACATTTCTTTCCATATTCCAATAATATCCTCTAAACTACATGGAAGAAAAAACTTCATGTTGGATTTAAAAACTTTAAAATTCTTTAATGACATGTATACGAATTTTTTTATTTGTTCGTACTACTCCATCATTCTTTCTATCACTTGATCCATCTTATAATGGGTAGTACATGCTTTTTTTCAGAACGGCTATGTTAGTTTAGAACCCAAGGATCCCATTTGGGGAGGCCATGAATGTAGTTGGTGTTGGAGATATAATCTCAACCACTATAATTAACTCAACCTCGATAGCGCGGGAGATTCTAAAAGATGCAAATTTTGAAAAAGGGAAAAAAATCCTAATTTAATGGAATGTGCATTTCTAGTGTGCGATTTGATTTATGATATTCTCTTTGATTCGGAAAATGTATTTATGTTTGTATCTAACTCGACATGCAACAGTAGGAATTAATTTTCTCGAATTGAATTTTTTATTGTACACGTGTTGCATTATTTGTATGTAAGAAACAAGAGAGAAAAAAATATATTATGGGAGAAGAAGAAGAAAACAAGAGTGAACCTCTACCGTATTTTTCAGAAATCTAATATATATATCTTGTTGGTTTTGTTTCTATTTTATGTTGTGTATTTTGTTTATATTGTCCTCCATTGCTGCAAGTTTATTTTACTAGTTTTATTATTGTTGTATGCTTTATGAGTTTTATGTTATCCTCCCCTACCTCTTCCCTTCATCGGTATCAAAGCGAAGGTTTTAGTCATCAAGATTACGTTATTTTTCTTCCAAATATTTGCAGATTTTATTAACAACCGTTAATGGCATCCACATCTGGAGCACCTTTTCCAATATTGCAAAGTCCACGCTTTAATGGAAAAAAATTATGAATATTGGTCCTTGACTATGAAATATCTTTTTAGAACCCAAAGTTGTTTGGAATATTTTTGAAAATGGGTATGTGAAACTGAAAAAATGCAGCAACATTCAACTCACTCACACAATACGATAAATATCTTTTGAAAGAACAAAGGAAGAATGATGGATTTTAAAAAAATTCATCAAGCTATGTATGAGAGCATTATTCTCAGAGTTGCAATAACTAACCAAGAAAAGGATGCATGAGAAACTCTCCAAGATCCATATCAAGGTAAGGATAAAGTTAAAGCAACAAAACTCCAATTGGTTACTTAAATATTTTGAAAATATAAATATGAAAGATTCAGATTCTATAGAATCATTTTTTACACATGTTTTTGGGCTTGTAAATTAAATAAAATCACATGGGGAAACCATAGAAGATCAAAGGATAGTTGAAAAAATCCTTAGAGTTCTACCTGTTAAGTTTGATTCTTTAGTTGTTGTTATAGAGGAAACTAAGGATCTAAGTCAAATGTCAATAAATGCATTACAAGCCTCTTTGATAAGCCATGAGAAGAGGCTAAATATATCACACACAACCACATAAAATGAATCCTCATCTTAATCTTCTATAAGTCATGGAAGAGGTAGAGGAGGTAGATTTACTCCTAGAGGAAGAGGTAGAAATACATTTAGAGGATGCAGCAACAGTCCTGCAAACCAAGGTGGAAGAGGACACAACCATGATAAGTCACATGGTCATAATCATTCAACCAGTCATAGACAAGACAAGTCACATGTTCAATGTCATTATTAAAAAAATTATGGACACTACTCTTTTGAATATAAGAAGAAACAATATGATCAAGGAAAACAAAATCAAGATTGTCCTAAAAGTTATGTTTATCGCATGAAAAAATATTGCCAAATTAATTTCAACAAAAACCATCGGTTGAATGTGATATGGTTCAAAAAATTCTACATGATATCTGGTATTTAGAATTAGGTTACAACAATCACATGTCTGGAAATCCGAGTTATTTTCTAGTTTGGAATAAATTAGTAACCTCAAATGTTACTCTTAGGAAAAATAATCAAGTGAAAGAAATTTACATGTTATCCAAATAACTCTCCTAGTTATTTGGATAACTTATATTTTCATTATGACTCTGATGTTTCACATTTCAGGTTACACACACTCAAGATTGTTATTTTAAACACCTTAGACATACATTGTAGTCCCTTTGCGCCCTTGTGCGCTTTCCGATCCCCTTCGCATTATTCTATCTCCTTCCATTTTCCCTTGAACAAATTCTTCCTATACGCTCACTTCCTCTCCTATCCCATTGTGCACTCTGACTTAGCACACCTCTATAGACTTACCTTCCAATCAGCTAAGTCCCCGACATTCCTCTTATGCGCTTACATAGACTCGGGCCTTTGCGCGCCCTCTTTTCTTCCTTCCTCCTACATCCACACCACTCCTCTCTGTTTCCCTTTCATGTGCTTGATTATCACTCCCACATGTCATGCACACTTTCATTCACCTCTTCCAGCTTTTCCTCCCGAGCCTCTTTCTTCCGTGCGCGCCTCGCACCCTTCTATGCCAAGTCATCTTCTGTCAAACTTGAGTGTGCCATGCATAACCAATCAAAGTGTGCCAAACTAGGTGCCAAATTTGGAAAAATAATCGTGCATGACACATGGCGTAAAAGATAGAACAAATGAATAGTTGGCCATCATTTCAGCCAACTCCGCATGCACCACATGTTTTTTGTGCATCGACGACTCTAACATCTTTTAACAACCGTATCTTCTAGACGGAGCTCGGATCGGCATGCGATGGAGTTGTTAGAGAGCTGCTGAAAAAATCTACAAGTTGGAATATTCAAATTCAAATTTAGGTGGGATTTTTAGGAAAAATCAAGGAAATGTTGATCGCTGCATCAATGCACATCCAATCGACCTCAACTACCAGATTTCATCAGATCTTGCCTTCTTCCTTCTTCCACACGCCAAACAGACATGGGGAAGTGCATCTAACAACCTTACAGAAGATTTGCAGGCATTTATCACTAGTTGTTGGTTGTTTAATATTTGAATATGAGTTTCCTCCTTTTCCTCCTTCTCTCTCTCCTTCTTCTTCTATAAATAGCAGAGTTCTACTTTGTAAAATAGCTCTCCTTGTGGTAAAAACCATGCCAAAATGGTAGCTGACTTCCCATGGGTCTTAGACCTTGGTGTGGTCTCTGCAATGTATTTTCACCTCCTACCATGAATGTAAATGACTCTGTGCATCCCTTAAGCAATAAAATCATGTTTTATGGAACTCTTGTCTTCCCTCTCTCATTTTCATTGCATCTCACCTCTCTGTTTGCATTTTCTAGCATGTTGTGTGTACTCTTGTGCTTTCATTCCCCACATTCATGTGTTACATGTGCTAGAAGGTAGAGCCCATGTGTTGATCTGTGGCACATGTCGTCCGCCCTCTTCTCTTGCGCCCTCTTTGTCTCCTTTTGCCACTCGTGGAGAGAGATCAAACCTTTCCTTCTGGTGCTATCACCTTCCTTAGCTTAGGATTTCCCCTTTCTACACATCCTTCTATCCCTGGTCCCTTGACATGTTTAGTCTAGGATTTGCATTCAACATTAGGAGTAGCAGTAGCATTAGAGGTAGGTAGAGGAATTGACCTTCTCTAGAGATCCGTACAAGCACGGAAGGTCCCACAACTTGGGGATGGTTCCATTGTGGTCTCAGAGACCTCGGTACTTTTGAGATCAAAGACATGGGTGCACATATGAGAAACCAACATTTACATTAAAGATAATGAGTGCGTGATCGTGGAAAAATATCCTAGCACTCATTTGATTGCAAAAGTGAAGATGAACAATAATAAAATGTTTTCCTTTAGATTACAACCTAGAAAATGGAGGAAATGAGATTTTTTTGTAGATAAAACAATGCTCAGGTTCACAACCAAGTCCTACACTAAGCTAAATAATTCCTTCATTGAGCCCCGTACTCAAGAATGCGAGTCTTTCACTCAAGTAAACAAGTCCTACACTAATCCAAATCAATCCTTCGAGTCTTGCACTTAGAAACCAATTTCTATGCTAATGCAAGTTAGTCTTGTGCTAAGATAAATGATTCATGACCGAGTCCTTCACCAATGTAAATGAGGTCTATGCTAATGCAAGTGATTCCTACGCTAATATAGTTGAGTCTTGCAGACTCAAATATTATAATCAACCTTTCAATCAGTTGTAAAATATGAATGGTGACTTTGGCATATCAGGTTTGGACATTTGAATTTTAGAAGTTTGAATTTATAACACAAAAAGAATATGGTAAAATGTTTTCCATTGATTCGAGTAAACAAGCAAGAGTATGTGAAGGTTGTATTTTGGGAAGCAACATAAAGAGTTCTTCCCAAAACTTGCAAACTCAAGAAGAGAAAGTGCACCTCTTGAATAGAACACTCAAATTTACGTGGACCCATGTAAAAGACTTATATTTGAGATTGTTCCTATTTTATGACATTTATTGATGATTATACATAGAAGAATTGGGTTTAATTTTTGAGACATAAATTTGATGCTTTTGGAGTCTTTCAAGAGTTCAAGGCTCTTATGAAGAAGTAAATTGGTTACTACATCAAGGTATTGTTATCACCGAATCACCACACCATTATGTTTACAAAATTGCATATACTTGAGCTCACAAAGTGTGATTGGATAACATGGGTACTATCTCCAAGTTGTGGGACTTGCTACTTGAGATAAACCTCCAAAGAAAGCTAGTTTTCACTCCTAAACTACCGCCATAATCTACTCTAATGTAGGCAAGAATAACTTTCCTAATCTAACTTTCCAAGGGACCAAGGAGAGAGAATGCATGAAAATAAAAGCCTACACTAAAGCAAGTGATACACTAGAAAAGGAGGGGTGTGGGAGTAGTCTTCAATGTGTGAAAAATAGAAGTAAAATGCATACTGGAAGGGGTAATAACAGCTTCCACAACTGGAAAATACATTTACAACAATATTTCATACATGCACAATAATAATGAGTCCTTACAAGAGCATAAATATAGACACAATATTCTTTTAATGAAGTTTAAAAGGGCAAGAAGAGTGCAAACAAACACAAGCAGGGGAAGATGCATCCAAAAATTGTATTTTATTGCTTCATGATATGCACAGTTCAATCTATTACAAGATAAGGGCCTGGATCACCATGCAAGGAGTCCACTAAAAGGTCCTGTGGCACATTGGCTTCACAAATAAATGTTAACATGATCTTTTCTATAGAAAACTACCTCCTTTTACAATGAGCCTAACACTCTAATTTATAGAAAAAGAGAAGAGAGAGAAGGGGAAAATGGAAATCCCAAAATATATCCTTCAACCACTTGTAAGAGGAATTGAATGGAGTGAAATGATTGTATTTTACTTAAAAAAGGCTCCCCATATACTGTCTTAGGTGCTGCAAAGAGAGAAATAATGATGACCATGCCTCTTAATTGCACTCCCAACTACCAAATAAAACACTGTCATGAACCTGGCCATGTTTTATGAAAATATCCATTGATTTCTCATCAAATCCAAAATTTATTGATTTTTTTGCATTGGGCTTAGATCCACAATTCCAACGGTACCAATTTCATGCGATTTCGTTAAGAAATGCAAAAGTTATGGCCTTTTGAGTGCGGGCAGCTATTTTGGGTCTGCAGGCATTTTCTGTCATTTGACAGAATGAGCATTAATTGACTAGAGATGAATATGTTTATTATATTTTAATATATATACCCTCATCAAAATTAATAAATTTAGTAATTTTGATGCATAGACATCATGCTCATTCAGAAAGTCCAATTTTATGAAAATTGGAGCTTGGAGTCAAAAGTTATGGCCATTTGAAGTTTAGGAGGTCAAACATTGACTTTCTCTTCATTGTGGCTATTTCAAAAAGTCAAGTCTATGTGTCCCAGCTATCCTAGACAAAAATCTCCGCATCACCCGATTCGGGCTTCCTTATCCCCATGCGCTCTGCTTGATCGAGCCGTGAGGGCCGTTGACCTCCACATTCTCTCGCAACGTATGGTTCTTTTCTGCAGCCTTTTTCACCTTTGCACATCCCGCGCGTACTTTTGTCCCGACCATCCTGGACACATTTCTCCATGCCACCCACAATGCACTGACTTGTGGCTAAATCAGATTTTCATGCCCTGGTGCGTACATTTTTGTCCCTGATGTCCGTGGACCGCAGCAGACGAAAACTTTTACTTTTTTCGATTTATACTACCTCGCAGCGATTTTGATTTGCACATCTTGCATGTACCTACGTCCCAACCTCTATCCCATGGACCGTCTAGAAAAAATGTCTGATTTTTCTCGCAAAACACTAGAATGAGCCCATTTTTCAGGTTTTTTGCAATTTTCTCTAACTTCTTGAATTTTTCCTTGTATGGGGAAGTTATAGAGGAGCCAAAGGGACCCCAAAACATGATTTTGGGCCTTGAATCAATTCCACTTGCTGTGGCTGGAGAATTTTCTACATGTTATCGAAATTACTTTGAGTGGTGAATTTTGGATAAATGGGTATTTAGAACTAATTAATGTGGTGAGTATATTTCTAATGATTTTTTAAATTTTTGTGGACAACATGGCAATCACAAACAATTTACAGCCCACTACACACCTTATAAAAATGGTGTCATTGAAAGGAAAAATAAAACCATCATGGAAATGGAAAGGCGTATGTTGAAGTCAAAGCATTTACCAAATGAATATTGGGCTGAAAATAATAGCAATCGTTGTTTATATTTCAAAAATATGTCCAACTAAAAGTGTAAGGAATATAATTCCTCAAAAGGATTAGAGTAGTAGAAACCATAGTGTTGCACACTTCAAAGTATTTGGTTGTGTTACATATGCACATGTTCCTAAAGAGATGAGAAGAAAGTTGGATAATAGAGGTGAGAAGTGTATCTTTGTTGGGTATTCAGAAGATACAAAGGCTTACAAGTTGTTTAATCCAAGTACTAGAAAATTTATAATCAACAGAGATATACAATTCTCAAAAATGAAGCATGGGATGGAAGTGTAGAAAAATAATAAGTATAACATAAGCTGATTCACATGATGATATGGGTGATGAAGTGTTAGAACAATAAGGTATTCCTCAAACAATACCTTCTTCCACTCCTAGACATGCACCACAAGTTGTAGCACAAGCTACACCTCCATCTATAGCAAAGAGATCTTCAATAAATCATAATTTTACACCATTGGGAAGAAAGGTTCACCAAGAACACCAGCCATGATGCCTTTAGAAATCAGTCCACCAAACTCATTTGATAGTAGTAGTTCATCGAATCCTACATTGGAAAGTTTATTGCAGCGAAAAATAAAGAGTTTAAGAGAAATTTATGTATCTAATTTTAATGTTGGTACATCAAATTCCTTCTCTCGCTTTTTTAAAAAAAATTCGTAAGCTGATTTCTTTTGATAAAGAAATAAAAGATTAATAATGGGCTAAATCCATTGATGAAGAGATCTGAAGCTATTGTGAAAACTAGTACTTGGGATTTGGTGGATCATCCTCAAGGAAAGGTCTTCATAAGTGTAAAATGGATTTATGAAACTAAACATGGCATGCATGGTAAAGTGTTGAAGAATAAGGCAATATTTCTTGCTAGAGATTTAACTCAAAGTAGCCTTGTATTTCGATTACAATGAAATGTTTTCTCTTGTTGCTCGTTTGGATACGGTAAGACCCATTTTGGGCATTGGAGCTCAAAACAAATGGTCTGCTTTTTCAAATTGATTTAAAATTAGCATTTTTAAATGGTTATATTGAAAAGGAGGTTTATGTATAGTATCGAGAAGGATATGACATTTGGTCATGAAGAAAAGGTATACAAGCTGAAAATGGCACTCCATTGACTCAAGCAAGCTCCTAGAGCATGGTACAACCTGCATTGATTCTTATTTAATTAAAAATGGCTTCAGTAGGTGTAACAATGAGCCTAATTTGTATATCAAAATGGATGAGAAAGGTAAAATGTTGATTGTGTGTCTTTATGTAGATGATTTAATTTTCATAGAGACATTTCCATAAATTCTTTTAAGGAAACCATGATGAAAGAGTTTGAAATGACTGACCTTGGTCTCATGAAATAATTCTTGGGAATAGAAGTTAAGCAATCAGTTGAAGGTATTTTTATTTCTCAATCAAAGTATGCAAGTGATGTATTGAAAATATTTAATATGTTGAGTTGTAAACTAGTGCCTACACCAGTTGTTACAGGGCTGAAGTTGAGCAAGGAAGATAGTGGTTCATTTGTTGATCCTAGATTGTTTAAAAGACTAGTTGGTAGTCTCATGTACTTGACAACCATAAGGCCTAACATTATGTATGGTGTGAGCCTTATTTCGAGGTTCATGGAGTCTCCAAAAGACTCTCATTGTAAGATGGAAAAATAATACTAAGGTATGTTTGTGAAACAAAAACTAAGGAATTTTGTATTTAGCTATGGATGAGTTTGAACTCATTGAATACACAAGAAATGATTGTGTTGGTAGTGTTAATGGTAGGAAAAATACCTCTAGTTATGCTTTTCATTTTAGAATAGGGGTAGTGATCATGAGATTCAAAGAAACAACCTTTGTAACTCTTTCTTCATCGTAAAGGGAGTATGTGGCAACAACGAGTGCAAAGCATGTCAAGTCGTATGGATGAGGAGAATGCTAGACGAGTTGATGCATGAACAAGAAGAAGAAACATATATTTATTGTGATAATAACTCAGCCATTGCACTATATAAAAATCATGTTTTCATAAAAAGAGAAAGCATATAGAAACTAGATATCATTTTATAAGAGAATTGGTCAATAACAAGGAAATATGTCTAGAGTTTTGTATCACAAGATCAATTTTATGATATTTACTAAACCATTGGGAAAAGATGCATTTGAATATATAGGAATTTGTTTGGGTGTCTATGCTCAAGATAAATAATTGAAAATTTGGAAATGGTAATGTGAGCTTATACGGAAATGGAATCTCTGAAAATGGTAGCAGAGCTATGGAGATGGTACAGATACAGCTTCTAATAATGATGAAATCAAGTTGAGATTAAGGGGGTGTTGGATACATAATCATAACCACCGTAATTAACTCCAACCTCTAATAGTTGGGAGATTCTTATAGATGTGGATTTTGCTAAAGGGAAAATGATCTTGATTTAATGGAATCAGAGATTTGATTTCTCACATTCTCTTTGATTCTAGAAATGTATTTATGTTTGTATCTAACAATGACATGCAGCCGTAGGAATTAATTTTCTTAATTGAATGTTTTATTGTATGTCCCTGCATTTTTATCTATAAGACACAAGAGAGGAAAAATATATTGTGGGAGAAGAAGAAGAAAAATAGACAAGTGAAGATATGATGTACTTTCTAGAAATCTAAAATATATGTTGTTAGTTTTAATTTTGTTTTATGTCGTGTATTTTTTTAGTGTCCTCCATTCTTTGTAAGTTTATTTTACAATTTTATTATTATTGTACTCTTTTCGAGTTTATTGTTATCCTCCCTTTCCTCTTCCCTTAAGTTAGGAGTTAGTAAATTAAGGAAATGTTCAAATAAACCGTTGGCCTAGCTTACTTATTGAGCTAACACCCAAATGTGGATGGAAAATGTTTTTTTTTGGATTATCTCTATAGCGTGCCTAAATATTTTCCTACTAATTCTCTACTGAAACAAGGATGCTTGTTATCCGAAACTTAAATTTGCTACAATCTTGGGAGTCAAAATGAATGAAGGAAACCCAATATTTTGAATTTTTCTTTAGGAAATGTTACATAAATGTATAGAAACCGGCTATTCGAGGCACTTTCATTAAATACTCTAGTTTGTTAGGGAAAATATAGTATATATCTATTGATTGTCAAATATATATCATTGATTGTTAAAGAGTTAATATAAATAAAAAACATTAACATATAAAACCTTTAACAGCTTCCTCAAGATATTGTATTAATTGTAAAAACTTCTCTCTAAGCTATTATAGGATGAAGATATTATTACAATCACTTCTTTGATTTCATCATCATTCAATGTTCTTCATCAGAACTTTTGATTTTCCCTATATGAATTTTAGAGTTTGCATTAAAAATATTTAATATATTTACAACTATTAAAAGGAGATCATTTTTCATAATATAAATGATATAGAGGAGAAAAATCCAAAATACTTCGACTTAGAAACAACACTTACTATATTGAAAAAGCTAGAGCTTCATCTTTAAAAGGAGATATTTGGGAGAGTTTTGATACTTGTTCTCACTTAGAAATAGAAATAAAAAAGTATACAAAAAATTTCATAGAAGATTATTCCTATCGTAATACAAATAGCTATATAATTTTAAAAATATTATAAAATTAATAAAAATTAAAAATTAAAGTTAATTGCAATAACAAATTAATTTAAAGATATATAAAATTAAATAATTAATATAAAACTATAAAATTATTCCATGGTGAGCCCTTCCGTGAATCCTAAGAGTGCTTCTATGAACCCTAAAACCATATCCTCTTCTCACAGCGCGATGGCGATGTCCTTTTCGAGCTTGATGGCACCGGTGCGATGCAACAATGGCAGGATCTCGCTGAAAATGGTGGATAGTGTTGGTTGATGTTATTTTCACAATGGTGTGGGTCTTGGTGGCATGGGAGCTCCCTCTTTCTCTCCCGTTCAACACATTGGAAAGTTTTTCAAGGGCTCTATAATGGTGAATTTTTCTCGTATGGTGGGTGGCGTGAGTAGTCTACTTTTTCCTAGAAAACCCTCCGCTGCACGGATGGGGATGACAACTATTGTGTTAGCCCTGTTAGATCGAGAAGATTTTTATGGTCATCCTTTAATGGTGTGGGAAGTGGAGGCACTCCCAAGTGTGGCTTTAAAAACCCTAATCACTCATCGACTAGAGATAAAGGGAATATTTCCGGTGGTAGGGTTTCACCTTTGATTAATGGGGTATATATTCAAAAGGGAGGTAAAACAACCGAGTGGATAAATTAATAATTCCCATAGGTTTTTAGGGGAAGGTTGTTTCCGAAACGATAAATCCTTGTGTCGAAACCCTTGCGTTTGTTTTGTGGAAAAGGTGGTATTTGAAGCCAAATCTTACTACCAAGAACATGCCTTTATCTCGCAGATTCAACGAACTTTGGATCCCCTTTGAGTTCAACATGTTATATATTTATCCCTCTCGCAAAGGAACATTTATAGTATTTTTTTCTTCAATAGTTGATAAAGACACCATAATAGGTAATTTCTTGAAATATTAATCACGATACCTTGTCATGAAATCGTGGTTCCCCTCTTTCAACCCAAACACTAAATATTTTTCTTACAAACTAGTATGGATTATAACGCCCCATTTGCCTCTATAATTTTTGGACCATGCATGTCTCCGATATCCATCGGGCAATGTTCCTTAACATGACTCCCAAACCACCGACTTTACACACACAACCTATACCCGAATTGGTTCAAATTAAGAGACCTCCAGGAAATTGAAGGTGGAAAATCATTGACAAATATCCCCAAAACCACTTTCGTGAAACATGCGAATTTTTGGGGTTTGTGTGTAACATTTTCACTCGATTTTCAATATATGCACCAACAAGTTTACTGTCATATGAAAACAACCTTGTTGTCAAGCGACAATAAGGTCTTTGTCATGAGACAACATGGTTGTTACACACCCTTGCTGATGCATGACATTAAGGTTGTTGTCGCACGGAAAAAACCTTGTTGTCGTGTGAAAATGACCTTATTGTCACCCAACAATAAACTTGATGTCTCATTACAGCAACCTTGTTGTCGTGTGACAACTAACTCACTCTCACATGAATGGAAACTCACCGTCACACGACTACAAAATGAAAATATCCTATCGTGTGTTTGTAGCCTCCTTTCATGCATCAACAACACATGATTGTCATGCATTAACAACCTCCTATCGCTCATCAACAACTTCCTATCGCATCAACAACTTCATGTCATGCATCAACAACATGCCTTGCAAGTTCATGATACTTGATATGTCGGTACCTCAGTAAGCTAGTAGTAAATTAGTAGTATACTACCCGGTGAATCACCTAGGTTTATATATGAGATGTTTTCAAGGGGTTAACAAAGCCGACCCCTAAAAAAATATACTAGAAATTTTAGCGAACAAGCTATCGACCTACTCTAAAAATTTTCCATTTCAAATTTTCTAAAATGGGATATTCTCCAAATTACAAATATTTGCCACTAAAAAAATCCCTACTTGTTGAGCTTGATACTCAAAGAAAATTCCTTCAAACAATGAGCTTAAAGTTCACAATAAAACATTGATAAAGGTTTACCCTTCAGATGTAGAATGTGTTTCTCTTTAGTACATATTGTGGCTAATGTGGAATGAAAGGATTTAAAACGAGAACAAGTGGTGGAAATGCCCTCCATGAACATTTTTTCTTGTATACTAAGGAAGACTTAGATTCAAATCCCGATTTGGGGGAATTTGCTGAATTGAATCCTAAAACTCCACTCTTAAAATTAAATGATGAAATTCATGGTAAAGTACACAAAACCCCTCTAAGAGAAATTCTAGAAAATGGAAACAAGGGGTTTTTAAATGCCGAAACTTAGACGATCAAACAATTTGAACCTAAGTTGTATGAAAGTAAAAGCATAATGTCTCTCCTCACTCTCCCAACAAAAAAACTACATATCACCCGATTGATTGTATTGAAATTATTCTTCTTATTGAGGAGGTTACAAAAGGATAGAAAACGATTCATAAAAAGAAGAATTCTTTCCATAAAAACTGCTTCTCCCACCTAGTTCAATTGGTTCTCTTACCGTTGTTCATTTGTTCCTCCCCTATTTTTTGTTTTCGCTTAAAATAGTTGTGTTTCTTTTTATTATTGTATTGATCGCCAAAGCAGTGTGATTCTTCTTGTCTCTTTTACTCATTGTCTTAGTGGGGTGTGACTCATTCTTGTTGGTCCTCAGATATTCCCCTACGAAAAGCTTTTACCATTAATAAAAAATATAAATCTATAAAATTTATTAAGAAAATAAATAAAATTAAATTATTTAAAAATTAATAAATTAAAAGAAACAATAATAAAAATTGATGATTCAAATTAATTAAAAATTAGAAATTAATACATTAAAAATTCATAAAAAATTAATGAAAATTAACAAAAATAATATATAAAAGATTATTGCAATACAATTACTCTAATATGTAATCATCCCATAAAACATTTGACAAAAATGGGTAACAATTCAACCTAAAGGCATATAAATGTGGCATCCAAATGTGCATGAATCTGATTCAAAATATGTTGGAACATGTGACAAAATTAGCTACAAAATGAATCAAATGTATGTGGCGAGTTAATTGGATTATTCAACATTGGCATTTGGCAATTGGGACTATATATTCCAACACTCTCGTGCTCTTGGTGTTGTTCCAAAACTTTTGGAGGTCTTTTCGCGAATCTGTCTCTATTTTTGGTTTAGCTTTTGTTTAGTTTATGTTTCTCTAGCTTGTTGGGTTTCGGACCTTGTTGTTCTAGATTTAAGCTGTTTAACTCCTTTTGGTCTTGTTCCTCTTTTTTTTCTTTTTGTGCACTTTCATGAAATAATATTTCATGTATTGGCCACTGGGATCCGATCCCTGTTTTTACCCTATCTAATAAAAAAATTAAAATAAAAAATAAATAAAATTAAATAAGTAATATAAACCTATAAAATTCTTCTACGATGAGCCCTTCCACGAACCCTAAGAGCGCTTTTGATAACCCTAAATCTGATCCCCACTCATAGAGATGATGGTGATGTTCGCTCAAAGCTCGATGACACCGTGTGATGACAATCTGGTGTGGTAGGGATATCCATTGCGAATGGTGGATGGTATCGTGAATGTTATTTACATAATGGTGTGGTTCTTGGTGGCGGGGAGGTCTGTCTTCCTCTCTCGCTCAACACGTTGGAAAGTTCATCCTGGGATCTACAATTGCTGGTTTGTCTAGTATGGTGTGCGGTGTGACTAGACTACTTTGTTCCCAGACAACCCTACGGGCTAAATTTGCCAGAGGCGAAAACTATTTTGTTCACCCCGTTAGAGCTAGGGGTTTTTTTAGGGTCATCCTTTGATGGTATGGGCGTTGGAGGCCCTCCCAAGTGCAACTTTAAAAACAATGACCCATCATTGAATGTGGTTGAAGTGACGATTTCTAGTGGTAGGTTTCACCTATAATTAATAGGGCTGATATTAAAAAGGGATGTGAAATAGATGAGCAGATGAATTAATCATTCCTAGATATTTTGTAGGAAAAGTTGTTTCAAAACCCATAAATCCTAGTGTTAGCAACCCTTGCATTTTTCTCGGGGACAAGGTGACTAAAAATGAATATTACTACCAAGAACACACCTTTATTCAGTAGATTCAATGACCTTTCTCCCACTCTTCTAGCACTTCATGATTGGATCTCTAATCATTGGATCCCCTTTTGAATGTCAAGTTAGATATTTATACCGTGCAAAGGGAACATTTATTGTATTTTTTTCTTCAATAGCTAATAAGGAAACCATAGTAGGTAATCTCTTGGAATTTCAATCATGATACCTTGTCACGAAACCCTAGTTCCCTTCTTTCAACCCACCCAATAAATATTTTTCTTGTAAAATGGTATGGATTATGCCTAATTTAACTTTGCAATTTTGGTGCCATACATGTCTAATATTCATTTGCAATGTCGTAGCATCCTTAAAATTGACTCCCAAACCACCAAATTTACGACAAGACACACAACCTATGTCATAATTTTGTTGAGATTGATACCTCAAATAACATTTGGGCTAACAATGAGCTTAAAGTTCACAATCGAACATGGATATAACCTCTCGAATATGAAGGTTTACCCTTCGATGTAGAATATGTTTCTCTTTAGGACATATTGTGGCTAATTGTGGGATGGAAAGACACTAAAATGAGAACAACCGTGGAAAATGCCCTCCCCGAACATTATGTCTTTTATACTAAGGAAGAGTTAGATTCAAATCCTCGATTTGGAGGAAGTTGTTGAATCGGTTCCCAAACTCCTCGTAAAATTAAATGATGAAATTCATGGAAAGTACAGAAACCCTCTAAGAGAAATTCTAAACAATGGAAACAAGGGATTTTCAAATGGCGAAAACTCGACGATAAAAAAGATGAACCAAAATTCGATGAAGCGGAAAAGGATAGTGTCTCTCCTCACTCTCTCGGAAAAAAAAACACATATCAGCCGATTGATGCTATTGAAATTATTCTTCTTATTGAGGAGGTTACAAAAGTGTGGAAAACGGCTCATAACAAGAAGAAATCTATCCATGAAAAGTGTTTCTCCCACCTAGTCAATTGGTTCTCTTACTTCTATTTAGTTGTTTGAAAACGGCTCATAACAAGAAGAAATCTATCCATGAAAAGTGTTTCTCCCATCTAGTTGAATTGGTTCCTTACTTCTATTCAGCTTGTTCCTTTACTACTTTTTGTTTTCATCGGAAAATAGTTGTGTTTCTTTTGCTATTGATGCTTGATAGTGTGATTCTTTTTTTGTTTCTTTTTTCATTGTCTTAGTCGGGTGTTGACTCATTTTTGTTGTTATTATATATGATCCTACCAAAAACCTTTACAATCGATAAAAATATAAATCTCTAAAATTTAAAAATTAATTAAAAAATTAGAATGTAATTAAAAATTAATAAAAATGAAAATAAATAAAATTTTAAAACCAACTAATAAAGTAAAAGAAACAATAATAAAAATCCATAATTCGATTAATTAGAAATACATTACAAATTCATTAAAAAATTATAAATTCATAAAAATTAAAAATTAATGAAAATTAACAAAAACATGCATAGAAGATATTGCAATACAATTACTCTAATATGTAATTATCCCAAAATAAACATTTGACAAAAAAAGGGTAACAATTCTATCTAAGGGCATATAAATGTGGCATCCAAATGTGCATGAAGCAAAGTCAAAATATGTTGGAGCATGTGACAAAATTAGCTACAAAATGAATCAAATGTATGAGGCAGGTTGATTGGATTATTCAACATTGGAATTTGGCGATTTGGACTATATATTCCAACAATCCAGCTCTTGATAAAAATTACCAGCATATGGAATGCCTAAACATTCTCTCAGATACTAAAAGCGTAATTTTTTAAGTGGTTTAGTGAAAATGTATGTGTACTGATTTGTTACTTTGTAGAAATTTAAGTAGATCTCCTATTGTTCACCAACCGTCTTACGAAATTATACCTTGGGTTTATATGCTTCTTTCACTTGTGAAAAACATGGTTCTTGTAGAGAGAAACCACTGAATTGTTTTCATTCAAGATTTTTCTTGCTCCTCCTTTCTCATGCATCAGGTCTTCTAGTATTCTTTTCATTTAAACTTATTGGCAGGATGTTCTTGTTTCTGTTACATGCACTGTTTCTACAAATAAAAGTGTGACATTAATGTGTTGTTTCTTATAGAGAATGCACATATTCAAAATAGAAAATATACGAGGATATTCTTGTAGAGAGAAACCACTGAATTGTTTTCATAGAAGATTTTTCTTGCTTCTCCTTTCTCATGCATCAGGCCTTCTAGTATCCTTCTCATTTAAACTTATTGGCAGGATGTTCTTGTTTCTTTTACATACACTGCTTCCACAAATAAAAGTGTGACATTAATGTGTTGTTTCTTATATACCCATGAGAATGCACATATTCAAAAATAGAAAATATACGAGGATGTTCTTGTAGAGAGAAACCACTGAATTGTTTTCATAGAAGATTTTTCTTGCTTCTCCTTTCTCATGCATCAGGCCTTCTAGTATCCTTCTCATTTAAACTTATTGACAGAATGTTCTTGTTTCTTTTACATACACTGCTTCTACGAATAAAAATATGACAATGTGTTGTTTCTTAGATACTCGTGAGAATGCACATATTCAAAAATAGAAAACATAGCCAAATATTCATTTACTATAATCAATAATTCAAAAAAAAAAAAAACAGTATTTGTGTAACCAATGCTTCTGAAGTTATCTGACATGAAATACAATTTTTCATGATTTATGGTTCCACTCTGTATATTTTAAAATTATTTTTCCTATTTGTCAAAGAGATTCCCTCGGAGACTCCATGAACCTGTAAATAAGACTTACTAAAAATGTTAAGTCTAGCCTTTTGGTATTCATGTACATTTGACTTCAAACGAGTATTTTATACAAGGTTCCACGTTATCTTTTGAGCATTTTTCACCTTTGGTTAGTTTCCGTCCTAACACAATAGTTTTAGTAATCATTTATGAAATTAAACATATTAAACCATTTTATAATGCCCTTTGTCTAGGCTTAAGAGATGTAATAGTAATATTTTTAAAGTGATTGACGTCAATACAAAGAAAATACTTTGTCAGTTTTAAGTATGTTATCTTGAATTCTTTATTCATGTTTTTTTTTTAACAAGCCATCTACATATAAATATACAAACACTTATTATTTTACCATATTTTATCATCTTAGTGTACAAGGTAGGGTTTTTTTTGTACCTAAAAATCCATTTTGTAGAAGATAAAAATCAATCATGTTCTATCATGTTGTAGCAGATTTTTTATGTCCATAGAGTTGTTTTCTTAGTTTTTAAACATTCTCTTCATTACGGAGATTTCTTACCTTGGTGGCTACTCTCCATATACTTATTCTTCTATAAAACCATTTATAAACGCTAATTTTACATCAATTTGATACAATATCCATTTATTACGAGATACAATTTTGAGTATTGTTCTTAGTGTGACTAAACAATGTATCGGAAAAAAATGTATCATCGAATTCGATATCAAGTGGTTGTGAAAAAACCTTTTCTAGTAGCCTTTCCACTTGCTTTTCCACTTCTTCTTCTCCATCCAACTTTGTATTTTACAACCATTCGAATCCTATCATATCATTTTCTTGGGATATCAACTAGGTCCCATGTATTACTTTTCTCAATAACTTCTATCTCTTTATCCATGGATTGTGCCCATTTTTATATTCTATTGCTTCTTCAAAGTGATTAGGACTACCTAGTTGTTAAAATAAACAATAAAACAAATTAACACTATTTATACCCTCATTCTCATCATATATATCCCTTTGGCTCCTTGTCTTATAATTTTTTTATGATTGATAAACTTGATGGTCTTCCACCTTTAATGTTTGGTTTATTTTTGTTGTGCCTTATTGTGTTTATTGATTACATGTTAGAGTATTTAATGAATGCCTAGTTAAGCTTGAATGGGAGTAGAACAAGGTATCACCCGAGTAATACCTACAAGAATCACATCTTCACTATCATATTACATAATATCTCCTATAATAGTCACTAATTTCTCTAGAATTTCATCTCATACTTTGTCTTCTATGAATTTCACATCTCTTCTAATTATATAATTTCCACTTGTTGGAATATTAAATTTGTACACTTATATTTTCTAGTTATATCCTACAATGATACAATTTTCTCCTTTGTTGTGTAATATTCTTCTCAATTAATATCAAATTTTACCATGTGCATTTACCACACATATGGAAACTCTCATATCAAATACATTGTGTTTTCTAAAGCACTCCATGCTTATTATGGAATCATATTCTTGATACTCTTTGTTTGAAGTTTTTCATTATGTAGACAAAGATGGTTGCGACATCCTCTTCTTAATAGTAATTTGGTAAATGTTTCATAGTTAACATTCACTCGACCATGTCAAATATGGTTCTATTCTTCCTTTCCACCACACTATTTTGTTGAGGTGTATAAAGGGAAGTCGGTTACTTGTGGATTCCATGATCCTTATGAAAATCATAAAATTATTGGAAGCATATTTTCCACCTCTAGTTTTAATGATAAATATTTTACATAATTCCTACTATACTTCTCAACTAAGGTCCGACTTGGTGAAATATTCCAAAATATCATAAATATATTTTAGAAAGTATGCCCATGTCTTCCTAATGTAATCATAAAATAATGTTAGAAAATATATACACCTACCAATGGAAGTTTTCTACATTTGTCCGTACAAATCAAAGTGAATAATTTCTAATGGTTCTTTTTATATTACCGACCTTCTAACTAGGAATAAATCAATATAACACTTTTCCAAAATACACCCTTCGACATTTTTTTTGGATTTTCTATGAGTGGGAAGACTTTTACCATGAGTTGTTCACAAGACAAGGTTGTACGGATAATATATACGATCTAAGCATACATGCAATAAAAATGGATATTCTACCGTAAGAAATATGCAAAACAAGAGATAAATCAACACCAAATGTAATGTGGTTCACCCAAAGGTGGGCTACATCCACCAAGAAACAAGCCAATCTATTATCCAAATCTTTAAGAATATATACAATCAAGATCTACAATCTTCCACACATCTCACAATGTATAGTAATTTCTTTCTCTCAAGCTTTTCCTTCTTCTCCAAGAATTATCTCTCTCATAATTATTCTCACAATAATCATTAACTATTTCAATCCCTTTTTCTAAACCCTAGCTTTCATGATTATATAGGCATATACAAAATTAGGGCACTTAGCCATGCAATTACAATCAATAGATCTTCTTTTAATGCTAAAATTAGATCTAATTCACGTGAGTTAAATAAAACAATCACTGAATAGGTAATCGATGATGGTTATCTCTAACCATTGTTGGTTCCTCCTTACCGACCGATGTTGGTCCTTCCATAACCTATGTCAATTCCGTGTTTTCCGCAAGTTTAGTAAAGCATGCTAAACTTAAGTAATTGAGCTCCACAACTCAACACTCTCCCAATCGAGATAAATTACTACACTATATATGCACAACAAAATTCTTGGATCCTTTCCTTATCTTTGTTTCTTCCTCTTCAAATCTCAAAATCGAAGACCAATAAGTGGAGTTGTTATCCAATTTTGAACCTCAAGCAAATTGACAAGCATGACCTTACACGCAGAGAAAATTAGAGGTTGGTTCGGCATCTCAAGCTCACTTTCGATTTCAAAAATCAAGTTACTGAGATGGGATTGCCAATGAAATGCAAGGTCGAAATCAATGGTTAAGTGAACATCGAAGAAGATCGAGCTCAACAAAGTGAGGAACAATGAGTAGGATCAAAGTTTTTATTTTTGCATTTTCAGCACTTTGGAGAAAAGTAGAAAAAAATGCGCAGGGAAAGGTCCAAACTCACAAACCCCGAAAGTCTAAAATTTTGGAATTTAGGTTTTAGGGTTTCAAAAACTCTCAGTGAACGAAGTTGGAAAATAGGCCCGAAAAGTCCAAAATCTTGAAGTCTAAAAATTTGACTTTCGAGAATTTTGGGAATTGTGCTAGAAAAGTAGCAAGTAAAAGCTCGAAATCTCAAAATTCTCGAAGTCCGAAACTTCAGTACTGAGTTTTGGGTTTTGAATTCGGAGTTTCGAAACTCTCAAGCCTCAAAACGTAAAAATCAACCCCTCAATGTCTTAAACTCTGAAACTTGAAAGTCTGAAATTTTAGACTTTCAAGCTTTCTAGTTTCAAACTTTCGGAACTCTCAAAAGACGCCATTTTTGTAAAATGACACCTCGACATTCGAGATGGCCATAACTTTTCACCTAAGCTCAATTTGCACAAGAAAGAAATTTTTGAAAATCTCTCGGTGTCTGCTACACAACTACATTCTTTAAATTAGTGGGACTAAGTTATTAAAAATGAAAATTAAAGTTCACCATTTTTGAGGTGTCCTGTGTTTCTCACCTACCACCATAATGAGGTATGGGTTTCCTTTCTTGCCTAAAAAGGGAACAACACATGGAGGCATGGGTTTTGCATAAGTAGAACCCATCATTCATTGTGCGGGTGAATTCAATGCATTTCTTGGGTGGTTGGAGTAGGATTTCAAAATTCTTCTATCTCCTTCTCAAATTCTTGCTAAATATTATGAGGGTATTTTTCTAAAGGTTGGACATTTTGGTTTGGCACGCTCCTTCTTATTTTGTCTACATTTGAATTTATGGAGTTCAAACCTCCCATTTAAAAATTTAATGCAAGTTTGTGCCTCTCTTGGCCATTGTCTTGGATGTATCAAATTTGTGTAGTAATAATACATGTTTGTGGATGATTTGCAACCCTCTCTTGTGTTCATTGGGCATCTCTCGATATCTCATTGAAATCTTGGTTATCTATGTATGGTGGTGTATTACATTTTAATGGTTTTTGTTTAATAGAAAAGAAAATGTTCAAAGATTCCTTCGTGCATCACCTCCGTTAATTTAGGTTTATTTCTTGCATCTTCTTAACCCCTGTCTCCTCGCAAGTTAGAGTAAGTTTTAGAGTAGATCCTCTATAATATGAATGTGTGCATCGAATAGAGGAATAAAACTCGGCCTTCATCTCAAGAGATTTCGTGATCTTTATTTTAATGTACATTTATTTTATAAATACCAATTACAAAGCCCACACACTTTGGGGAAAATCTCCATGTTATGCAATCACACCGAGAATCTCAACCCATCAACTTGCATACATTCAAGGGTGTTGTAAGTATACATCAACAGAGTGTAGCTCCAAATTCTCTTTTTCTAATGGATTCTTTATCATATCTGCATGGTTTTCACTGTATGAATCTTCTCCACTTTCATTTGTCCATCCTCTAATACCTCTCATATCAAGTGATACCTCAACTAAATGTGTTTCATTATATAATGAAACACCGAGTTCTTTACCAAATGAATTACACTGACATTTGTCACATAACAATTTACAATCATCTTGCTCCTTTCCCAACTCTTCCATAAACAAACCGCTCATCCATATCATCTCTTTTCTAGCCTCTATAGTAGCAACATACTCTACCTCTATAGTAGACAAAGCCATAACCTTCTAAAATCTTGAAATCCATCTAATTTTCATCCCACCTAAATGTGAAAATATATCTAGTAGTGTTCCTTCTACCATCTAGGTCTCCAACCATATCCAAATCAACATAGTTGTTATCCCAAATTCAGCCCCGGAAAATTTGGTCAAGACAACTCCTGCACATAAGGAAAATATGAAGGAAACTACTCATACTCACGAGCTCACATTCCAGACAACAAATAGGTTATAAGTGGGCTCGAAAATGAATGAGCAATGTCGCAGAGAGAGCCACATGTCCTAACGGCGTTTCTCCAAAGATGAATCCAAAAATGGAAGCCAAAACGAGTGTCGGGATGTCACGTGGCCCCGTAGGTGTAAAAAAATCAAGAGAAGTCTTCCGGGCCATTAACATAGAATCCAATCTCTTCAACTACTAGATCTTATTCGATTTGATCTCTTCCTTGGGAACCAAGCGACATATTGTGGGAAGATTTGCGAAGGCATTGATATTCAAAGTGATTGAACTTTCAAAGCAGGATTCGATGCATATCCCGGGGTGGTTGAAACATGATTTGATTTTTCCCTCTTCTCTCTCTCTTATGCTTTCTATATATTGTAACACTTCTTAATTTGGAAGGAGATACATTCTAGGAATAGAGAGACTCTATCAAATTTATTTCTCGACGCCATTTTTGAGCAAAGCAAACCTTCCTCCTATTCTGCCTCCAGAAATGTAATGCACTGAGCAATAAAAACATGTTTTCATGGTGTTCTTCAACCCTTTGCATCGCTTTGTTGTTTCTCCATGCCTCTCCCTTCCAGATTTATTTTTTTGTGCATGTATTTCACATTTACGGGTGCGAGGATGTTGTGTTTCATGGAGTTTAATGGAGAATTTGAAGATCTGGGAAGTGTTACTCCTTTCTAACCTCCTCATCTCCATTTTTCATGTTTCTTTCTCCTCAATACAATATCTCGTTTCTTTATTCGGGTGTATCACCGATTTAGTGTAGGCTCTATTTTTCCCTCTTTCTCTCTCCTTAGTTCCTCGAATGGTTAGATTAGGTTAGATTTAGTTTGCATGCACTGGAGTAGCTTGTGGTAGGTAGTTTAGGAAGAGGAACCAACCTTCTATGGAGAGCTTTCCCACTTTTGCAAGGTCCCACACCTTGGGGAAATTTCAATGTTATGCAATCACACCAGATGAGTCTACCTTAGAAAAGCATATCCATAAATCATTTGAGGGTAATGTGATTTTGCACTAACAATTTTGGCATGCTTAGTGGGATAGGTCCAAGCACCTTACACTTCACTTCATTAAGTTCGATATGCTCTTGGTAAAGATTTCAGCCTTTAGGCACTTTCAAGCACATCCGACAACTTTATCTGGTCAAAAACCCATTCTCTAAGTTGCAGACCTTTTCCATCCATTTCCACTCATTTCATCCATTTTCTTCTTCCATCTCTTTCATTTTCTCCCATTCCATGAGGTTGTGTAATCATGACTTCATTCCCTTCATGGAACTCACACTTACAACAATGCAATCCACCTCCAATGCATTTCCCAACTCCTCTAAATCAACATTATGATCAGATCCAAGACCATTATGCTTACCCATATGAGTAGAGTCAAAGTCATTTTGACCAAGGAGCTTATCAAGAACAAGGGGATGCATATAATGGTGACAACTATGTGGAGGATGTTAGTCTACCTGGAGAAGATTAAAAAAAAATGGAGGCTAGCATGGTGCAGTCCAGGGCCATAACACAAATGAAGGCATTTGAGATTGGTTGTAGGGAACCTTATCCATGGGAAGGCCCTTTTCCAAGACATTACAACCCTCAGGAGAAGCTAGACTTCATGGTTGAAATGCTGCCCCAACTTGCACAATGGACTGAGGAGATCGAGGCCTATGAATTTGGTGTCAGGAAGCCTTATCAATGGGTAAATCCTACACCTTATCGTTAATTTTCTCTCCACTCCTCAAGCAACACCATCTCAATTTGAGCTTCAATTTCCAAGCTTCCCATTGTATGCTGCCCCAAGTGTGAAATCCATTTCTCCATCCCCTAGTCTTCCATCCCATTTTAGTTCTTCTGCCCTTTTCCCTTCCAAACAGTCATCCCATCTGAACAAACAAGAAGTTCCACCTCCCTCCCCACCACAAATTTTTTTGCAAAGTTGGTTAAACCCTCAACCTCGCCACTCCTCTTACTTTCCCAAGTCCATGTTGGGAAGATACTCAAGAATCTAGTCAAGGACAAGTGAGAAGAGGATTCTAATGTAAAAGAAATTATGACAATCTAATGAGTGGGCTACTATATTTGGGTCTACAAAGATCCCCTGATGGTCAAGCTAATAGAGGAGGTAAAAGGTTAAAGAGCCAATGGTGGCTGAGTTTGAATTTGTAGCAAAGGAGGATGACCATAATTTCAGAGGCCCCAAGTGTGGAGTAGGCTACAGCTTTTGAGGAAGAACCTTCAATTATTCCTCCCACTTCATCCCCTTCAAGCTCATGATGTTGAAGAAGAGTTTGATCTTTCAAACTTCATGTTTGAGAGTGAAGGGAGCCATGGTGATCAAGTTGCAGATTAGGAAGGCACCATGGAGGAGGTAGAGCACATGCAACAAGACAACAAGGAGGCGAAGACTACCTGTCAGACTTGGAAGATTTCTTTAATGAAGAGGAGCCTGAGGAGATAACATCATTTTTCCTCCATCTTCAACCTTCCAAGCACACAAACCTACTACCATGAAGGAGAACATCCAAGTGCAACAACCTGCATTCCATAATGGCCCTCTGGAACCAAGGTTGGAAGATCTTGATCTTCCATGTTCTTCAAAGGAGGAGGAAGAGAAAAGGTAGGAGGATGTCATCATCTCTCTCACACCATTCATCCAAGAAGGTCCACAAGAAAACTCCATTCTTGAGTTGAAATTTCAAAACATGGGAACATCCAAAGGATAGACCATGCCCAATCAGGGTACTTGGCTTCATTAGAGCTAAAGGAGAAGCTAAAACCAGTCATGCCTACTTCAAGGCATGAGGATGAATACCAAAGCACCAAAGGTCATCATCAATACCTCCAGGAGTCAAATGCAAGTCAGCTTGAGGAGGTATTTTCCATTAATGTTTATACCTTGATTATTTGGGTGGAGGATAAGCTTATAGCCAATTTTTCACTCATACTGGCAGCTATATTTAGTGTCAAATCATTTTCATGGCTACCCTCTTGAGAAAGGGAAGCTACTTCTCCCTTCCAGTTGCAGGATTTGTTTAGCATTCTTTCTCTCTAGTTAGTTTAGGAGTAGGAGTAGATTTTATTTCAGCAGAAGAAGTGCTTATGCACACTCTGCATGTCTCATTTGAGGCATGTATGATTTGGTTTTTGATATAAGTTTTTCCATTTTTATTCGAGGGTGCATAAGGCCGTGCTCTTCAATATCCATGGAAAAAGACTCATAGTGGTCTATAATATTTGCTAGCTCCAAAAGGGAGCAAATCCAAAGCAACTTAAGTCATTTCAAACAATACATTTCAGTGGATAGGTGAAAGCCCAACTCAATACAATTTTCTACTCCTAAACTCTATTTTAAGATTTTCTTATGAAAATTGAGAGTTTAGATGCGTGGGAACATTCAAAGTCGTGCGAAGAGGTCAGCAAAGTGCAGAGAGTCGAGGAGTCCATTTTATAAGAAGGATCAGAGTCAGGCCATCATTCTTGACTCCATTCCCAATGGATGCTCCAAGGCCACTAGTCTCTTCATCTAGCAGGCAGTAGATATCCCGCATGAGTCACCAAATTGTTATCCCAAATTCACCCCCTAGAAAATTTGGTCAAGACAAGAAAACTCCTACACAAGGAAAATATGAAGGAAACGACTGCACTCCGCGATCTCACATTCCAGAAAACAAATAGGTTATAGGTGGGCTTGAAAATGAAGCAGCAAGATGTCGTAAAGAGAGCCACGTGTCCTAATGGCACTTCTCAAAAATGAATCCAAAAAGGGAAGCCCAAATGAGCAGGATGCCGTGCATGGCCCCGATAAGTGAAAAATCAAGAAAAGTCTTCCAAACCATTAATGTAGAATCCAATCTCTTCAACTACCATATCTAATTCGATTCGATTCATTGGGAACTAGAAGTGACATATTGTGGGCAGATTTGTAGAAGGCATTGATATTCAGTGGTTGAAATTTCAAAGCGAGATTCGATGCATATCCAGGTGGTTGAAACAAGATTCAATTTTTCTATCTTTTTCTCTCTTATTCTTTCTATATATTGTAACACTTCTCATTTTGGAAGGAGAGACATTTTGGGCATAGAGAAACTCTGTCAAATTTGTTTCTTAATACCATTTTTGAGTAGTGAACCTTCTCCTACACCTAGAAAATGTATTTGTGCCTCTCTTCAATAAGTGTAATGGTTTGTGCACCTTCTAGAGCAATAAAACGTGTTTTTGTGGTGTTCTTCAACCCTTTGCATTTTTTTTTGTTTCTCCTTGCCTCTCCCTTCCAGATTTGTTTTTTTGTGCATGTATTTCACATTTGCAGGTGCAGGATGTTGTGTTTCATGGAGTTTAATGGAAAATTTGAAGATTTGGTGTGTTACTTCTATCTCGGCCTACCTTGTCTCCATTTTTCTCATTTCTTTTCTCCTCAACAATGTAATATCTCACTTCCTTTGGCTACGGTGTATCACCGCTTTAGTGTAGGCTCTATTTTTCATGCTTTCTTTTCTCTCTTTGCTTCCTTAGAATTGTTAGATTAGGTTAGATTTAGTTTTCCTACACTCTGGAGTAGCTTCATGGCAGTGTGTATTTTAGGAAGAGGAACCAGCCTTCTCTCGGGAGAGCTTTCCCATGTTTGCAAGGTCCCACACCTTGGGGAAAGTTCAATGTTATTCAATCACAATAGATGAGTCTCGCTCTTATAAAAGCATATCCATAACTCATTTGCAGGTGTTGTGATTTTCCATATCCTAATCCTTCATAGGAAATTTTTGAGATAAATTTCCTTAAGCTCACCAATGTCCTACATACTAGATCCTATAATAAGTATATCATCCACATACAAGAACAAAATAATATATCTCCCATTCTAAAGTTTATCAAATAAACATAATGGTCGATTCACATCTCAAATAACCATGCTCATGCATGAAACTATTAAACCTAGGTACCATAACCTTAGAGATTTCTTGAGTACACATAGGTTCTTTTTTTTCAACCACACACTAATTTCTCCTCACCCTTGACTTCATACCAAGTGGGTCGCGACATATAAATATATTAATCCAAATCACCATGAAGGAAAGTCATCTTCACATCTTGTTGCTTATAAATACAAATATTCTACTATAACTAAACTCAAAATAGTACAAATATAATTCATCTTTACAATAAGAGAAAATATTTAACCAAATTCAATACCTAATTTTATGTGTAAATTACTTTACTAAGCCCCGCTCACCTTTATGTCCACCTTCTTCTTTTTATCCTTTAAACTGACTTTTTTCTACAATTTCCCGCTATTTCACTGGTAAATAAACCAAATCTCAAGTTTTGTTATGTTACAGGAGTCCATCTCCTCATCCATGCCCTATTCCGACCGCATGTGGGTCTTATCCTACATGCTTCTTCAAAATTTTCTGGTTCACCATATCACCAATAATAAATAATATAGAGAAGGTGTAAATATTTCTAGGTTTACTTACCTTTGTGACCTTCTCAAAGAAGTTTGGGGTAAGAGGCTCAATCGACCTCCGGACATTTGTTTCCAATTTTCAAAGTTGACCGACGATGGGCCACATTGTAACTACAGAAATCATCGCTCCTCTATGCTAACTCGATGTCTATTTGAATATTCTCATAGCAAAGATACTAGTTTAGCTAATCGATGTTAGTCGTGGGTCAATCTGACACCGTTCATTGTGTAACCTCTTTCAGATGATTTTTAAATCGAGAGTTCATTTTTATTTACAAACTTCTCAACCGATTCATCCTTGGGTACAAAATTTGATCCTTCTACATTCTCTTTTCATTCCATTCAATGTCATGACTCCTAATAATTTTAGAATTCTCTAAATCCTAAAAATGAAATCCGAAATCACTAGATCCTTAACCAATGAATGTGCATATCTTGTATTTTACATTCAAATTTTTCCTATTTTCCTTATCAATATGCAAAAACTATTCTCAACCAAAAACTTTAAGAAAAAAATATATACCTCTTTTTTGGGTCCAAAAGCTTCCTCTTGTATTCCTCCATCTAGTGAACTTCAAGGCATATGGTTAATCAAATAAACCACCGTGTCAACCGCTTCTTCCCAAAACTACAAGGGTAATCCAAAATATATCCTCAAACTTCTAGCATGTTCCATGATTTTCCTTTTCATTCTTTCTACAACACCATTCTCTTGTGGTTTTCTTAGAACCATTCTTTCTCTACGTATCCCATTCAATGAACAATAATCATTGAAATCCTTGCTATAGTATTCACCACCATTTTCAGATCTAAGGCACTTTGACTTTGAATTTGATTCATTCTCAACAAGGTCTTTCTATCTTTTAAAAGTCTCAAAAACATAATATTTACGTTTAATACAATAAACCCATACCTTTCTTATAGCATCATCAATGAAAGTAACATAATACTGGGATCCTCCATGAGAAGCTACTTGAGCTGGTCTCCACAAATCTAAGTGTACAAGCTCCAATTTCTGCTCCTTCTTAGTTGACCCAATTTGAGAAATATCACTCTCTTTTACTTTCCAAAGATACAATGCTTCTCATAGAAATCAAGATTTAAATTTTTCAAATCTGATAACTTACCCTTATACTTTAAGATCTGCATTCCTTTTGACTCATATGGCCCAACCGATTATGCCACATACATGCATTTGAATCTGAAGTAGATAACATCGAAAAGGAATCAATAATACGATGTAGATAAATATAACATTCCTACCTTCTTACCTCTCACCACAACAAAAGCACCCTTGGTAAATTTCCAAGAATTTCCTGTGAATGTAACCATGCAACCAACTTCACCTAGTTACCTCAGCAGAAATAAGATTCCTCCGAGGCTTAAGCACATGCCTCACATATTTTAATACCCAATGTATTTACATTCTACAATTTTATATGAACTTCCCATTTTACCAATAATATTGCAAGGTTCATCATCACCCAAATAAACATGCCCAAAATTTCCCTAGACATAATTTATGAAATAACCCTTATTAGGGTTTCATGGAAAGAAGCTACTAAATATAAAACCCATGATTCTATTCTATTATCCAAAGAAAGAATAAGAGCATATTGCATTACCTCTACTGCAATATTTTCCTCCTTATTTTCCTCTTTACCTTTTTCTCTGGGTGTTGGTTCTCTTTATCCTTTGACCAACAATCTTTCTCTACATGTCCTTTCTTTCCACATTTCCAACATGTAATTCCCCTACCTATGGATTTATATCTTCCATCCCTTGAATTTTATTTCCCATTATTCTTACTCTTAGATCTCTCTTCCTTCCCTACTTTCTACATTCAAAGCATTCCTAGATGATGATTCCTCTCTAAGTTTCCTACGAATTTATTCATTCAAGATTATACTAACCACATCATCAAACTTTAAAATATTATTAATAGATGTTGTATTACTAACAGCCATTACCAAGTTATCCCAACTATTAGAAAAGAACATAAGAATAAAATTGATTTCACTTCATCATCAAATGGAATATCAACCAATTTTAGCTCGATTTACAATAGATTGGAAATCATTCAAATGAATAGATGCAGATCCACTTTGATGCATCTTAGAAATAAATAGTTTCTTCATCAAATAAAATTTATTTCAAGCACTAGGGTTTTCATATAAATTAGCAAGAGATTTCATTAACTCTACCGTAGATGTCGCTTCTATAATATTAGAAGCCATAGATGTCAGTCAAGCTCAATCTTATAAATCCTAAATCCTTTCTCATCAATAATATTTCATTCTTCATTAATCATCTTCGTAGTGTGAACTTTTCTTCCAACGGTAAATACAAATCTCTTTTATACAAATAATCCTCAATTGCATCTTCCATAATTGATAATTTCAGTCATCAAACTACTCTACCTTGTATTTGTTTTCTTATTCCATTATTGTAGCTCCCACTCAATTAGAAAAACCTCTATGAGTAAATTTTTCAACAAACCAAACCCTCAAACAAAATCTCTAATACCAATTGTTAAGTTAACAAGGTCAGACGGATAATATATCGATTTAAGCATACATGCAATAAAAGTAGATATTCTACAAGAAGAAATATACAAAATAAGAGATATAAATCAACACCATATTTAACGTGGTTCATTCAATGTGGGCTACATCCACCAAGAAAAGCACCAATTTATCATCCAAAGCTTTTAGAAGATATGCAATGAAGATCTACAATCTTATACATCTCTTATGATGTACAATACTTTCCATCTCTCAAGATTTTCCTTCTTCTCGCAAGAATTCTCTCTCTCTCACAATTATTCTCACAATAATCATTAACTCTTTCAATCCTAAATTTTTTCTAAACCCTAGCTTTCATGCTTATATAGGCATATACAAACTTAGTGAACTTAGCCATGTAATTATAATCAATAGATCTTATTTTAATGTTAAAATTAGATCTAATTCTCATGAGTTAAATAAAACAATCACGCAGATCTAATCGATGTTGGTTCAAGCTCCTTTCATGACTGATGCACCATAGGTGACGATGTCAGGGTTATTATGTTTTCCTCACACAAGTTTAATATTTCATGCTAAATCAAGTAATTGAGCTCCATAACTCAACATGATTTTCTTATGAAATGGAGTTTAAACATACAAAATTTAGGTTAAAAATGGAAATTCGATATACAATATTCTTCCTTTATCTCCAATGAAAATTTTGCTTGAGGTATCGGGTCAATAGTGAAATATATAATGGTGTTCATTATGCAAAAATAATTGCACTTGATAAGTATTCTCGATTGATGTCTTATTGGGATATTATATGGGAATATTAAATGTATCCCTTAAAGGAGTTCAATAATTTATTTATTATGTTTCGTGTTATTTTTTCGAACCCACTTGTAAAAGGTTATTTTAACTATATCTATTTTATGATTTATTATAAATCATTCATATATATACATTACTTTTTATGAAAAACACTCTATAACCCTCTAATCAAGTTTCCTCGATGCTCATCAAATTTTGTTTAAAACACAAAATAAAATATACATTTTAATAAAATTTTTTCCAATTCCAAAGTTAAATTTTGCAATGGAAAATTTTAGTGGTGAACTTTTTTTAAGCCTCGTGAATATTAGGTTTTTGGAAATCGTGAAATTTAATATTTTAGCATGACTAAGAAGCAGTCGCTAATTCACTAATAAATTTCAGCCGTGATAGTCCTTAAATGGATCATTTTTCCTAGTATTTACATATATAAATGAATTTATTATATGTAATTTTCCAACGTTTTCAAATCAAATCTATGAACATATTCCATCGAACTATAGATAGACATAACCATTCAACCTATTTTTCAAACCATTTCTTGGGAAGTCAAATATCAACCCGTCTAACCTCTACCACATAAAACTTTTTTTTGACCAAATCTTTTATAAAACAACTACTTCAACTACATTTGCAAGTCATCTGAATAATGTATGTTATCCAATTTGATCCGTCCAATCATCGAGGAACTACAAAATTTCCAACAAGGCACCAAAAATCATCCACGGGAAAGATCCAATAGATTTTTCATTCAACCACTCATTACAACCAATCCAACTTTAATCTTCCCAATCCTTTCATCCAAATGTTAGTCATTTCGTTCAACCAATACCCATCCAACCTGTCATCCAACAACTAACCATCCACCGCTAAATGCTTCAATTTGATTCATTTATTGTTTCAAATGGTTATCCATCTCGGTATTCACCTTTTCATCCTAGTTCGCCCGAATAGGTCAAAAGTAAGCCATCTAACTTGTTCTCAACCTCCATACTCTAGACATGTCTTTGAGTTTAGCAACATATCTATGGATTTCGGAAAGTATGGTAAGAATGTTACAAATACGTCCGGTTCAAAAAAGGGTTCCATGACAACATAATTAGCTATTTTCTAGACCCACCATTATTTCGCGAAGGTTGTGATAAAGGATTCTACCGAAATATATCAGGTATGTACTATTTACAATTTTACTAATTTACAATCTTACATAATTTTATAATTATATTTTTCATACTATTTTTGGAAACTCTTTGTACTCTTGTTTTATGTGTAGTGGGTGTTATTAATAATATAAATAATCAAATATTGTTTATGTAACATATTTTATAAAATTATATGTAGACATTTCTCAAATACCATACATGTGTAAACTAATCCATTTTCTAGAGAGGAGGATGATCCATTATATGTTGAGGAAAACATTCCTTCAAACTGATGACATCGATCTGAAGAAGATTCATTAAATTATCATCCAACACTAATAACAAGGAGTCTTTACTCCAATGTCCTGTTTCAAAAAATGAGACATGAGGATCAAGATATTCCCGTTGAGAGCCCAAATGCATAAATTCAAGTCCAAGAACATAAAAAATCTCGTAAGAAAGAGAAAAACCGGACAATAGAAGGATTTGGGATGTGTTCGAGGTATTCTAAATATCCTTTTAATAATACCATGGAGCCAAAAATGGACAATGATGTTGTGGAACTCAATGTTAAGTGGGATGCAAAATATGTAGTCAAATAAGGGAATGATCACATAAAAGCTAAAAATAGACACTAATTGAAAAAAACTATGGGAAAATATATATTTCCAAAAACAAAAAGATGGGAGCATAAAGATCTCATGAATGGAAAATGTAAAAGATTATTTCATGTAAAATATGTAAAAGAATATGAAAAGAACAAAAACATTTTGGGGAAAATATAAAAAAAAGGTGGCACAATCATAGTAAAATTGAGAAAAGGTATGGAGAATAAAATGCATGCTATGGGTCATTCTAATTTTCCATTGTATTCCATATATCAAAAAGGAAGACCAATTTCAGATTTCTTAGAAAAATAAATTATTCTATATTATGTTATTGGTGTATAGAACAATTCTCAATCATATTGGTCAAGAATAATATCCCTAGTGAAATTACAAAATGTCTTTCTTGTAGAAAAGAGGATATGAAATATTCTATTAAAAAGGAAAAGTTTATTTCCTTTCAATCGATGAGGTTATTAGTAGTGGACAATACTTCATGGGTTTAAGATTCCTATACACATTTGCAAATGAAGTATAACTCTCATCTCTTATAGCTTCATAAAATGAGTGAAAATTACGAATTTGAAAACATTTACAAATTAGCAAAGTCAAGTCTGAAGGATATTTTAGGTATGGATGATTTTTCCATTGAACAAAGTTAGTTAAGACTTAGAAATAATGGTGAATCTATAATGAAGGGGGTAATAAATGGTCTCTATTTACGATACAAGGACAATTGTTCACACTCCTATATGATTGCAATTCATTTCATGGCTCGCAAATCAATGAATTTGCCTAAAATTGTGAGCACATTCGAAAAATGTTGCCAAAGTGGAGGAGCTGATCCGTGATTTGCATGCTTATTATTCTAGCAATCTAAAGAGATTTTTAATTTTCATAAATTTACAATTAGAATGATAGATGGGAAAAATATTCTCAAAGATGTAGATACTAGATGGATCTCAATGTATGAACTAGCAGTAGAATATTTGAAGAATATCCTTCATTCGAGCTAACACAATTTTATGTATAAATACCAAAGGGATGTAGATAAAGATAAAGATTATCGTGTACCATCTAATACATTCTAAACTTTACTCACACTATGTGGTATTTTTCCTATGTTGAAGGAGCTAAATGTTAAGATGAAAAACATGGCACCAAAAGAGTGTTGTATCTACATAAAGGAACTTCAAAGACTAAGAAAATGTGCATGTGCTTAACCTAGATAATTTATATTTTCCTAGATGGAAGTTTTAGGGCGTCTATTTTTAAAATCATGAATGCATTAACAGGAATACCTTAAGAATCTCCATTTTCTTCTTAAAATTCAATATACATTATCATATTTGTATAACAACAAATGGGAAATAGATACCACTTAAAATACTTTTCAAAAAAGAGTAGATTGGCTAAGTCAAAATGGAAGAAGTAAGAGTGACACAATTTATTTAAATAGTATTTCAAGACACTCAAAATAAATTGAAAAGATTTCTCAATATTTATCTACAAAGATCCTTTGAAAGATTCAAAAAGGATAAATTGTTTTAAGCAATGAGATTTTTTCAATCCATAGTTTTGGAAGGGTTAGAGGCATATATGGATACATCCATCGAGAGTAAGAATTTATTTATCAAATAGATGACTAGTCTAATGGTGATCATTTTTGATAATCTGAAGAGATAAATGGAGTTTTGTCGAAGGTATTTTTACAAAAAAATTACTTAGTTCTCAATCAATTGGTTTTTCACCACTATTGTTAGAAAATATCATTTCTCGAGTGAGCCAGGATGTTAATGGTTCCATTGAAGACTTTGAAGAAGATTTAAAAAAGTCATATTTCATGAGAGGATTTGAGTGAGTATATACATCTATGATGAATTTTTCAAACAATATTTGGGTTTTGTTTAAGATGAGAGGGTATTTCAGTGCATTATCCTTTGTCAAAATCAAAGTCGAAACAAATTAGATAAGAATTTAGAAAACTTTGATGAGATCAGTATCTTACTTCAGTGTTTAAATAAGGAAATCTCTTTCCTTATGAGAGAGAACTTGATCACAAGAATCTACTGATAGATAGAAGATCCTGAGTTGGTAAATTTCCTTTGATTTGAAAATCTGTGGATTCAAACACATCCACTATAATATATCTTTAATTCAAATGGTGGAAATTAAATGAACATAAGGAATAGTTATGTTTAGATTTCCAAAAGTCAGAATTTAAAATGAATAGATTAAAATGAATAAAATGAGGTTTGAAACATATTAAGATATATATTTCATGAAATGGACATCCTTAATAATCGGATCGAAGAATATAGGTGTGATTTTGGGCACATCAAATTCATACTTTTATATTTTGTTTTCGCATAGAAATACAATATCGATTAGCGAAGAAGGAAGATCCATCTATGTGAGGAATTATTCAAGATTAATTTTTACAAGAGGTGATGAAACATAATATTTTTTTAAGCAAACACAAACTAAGCATATTAAACCATGATTTACTTTTTACATATCTAAATAAGCTAACATAAAAACAATTCATAAGTAAGTAGAAATCCAATTATATGTTTTCATATTAAATTGTCAAAATGAAAATTTCAATAAATGCAATACAACAAAAAATATAGCTCCAAATCCAAATTAGTTTTGCATTCATTCTATCAAATGGAAAATTACTATCAAGACATGCATCTTTTCATAAAGAATTTTATCCAATAAAATTACAAAATGTTGGGTCAGTAAATAACTTTTCAAAGGTTTCAGGAAAGTTCTACTCTATAAGAACACATTACGAGGGAATCTCTTTTCTACCTATGATTTTGAATCATAGCTTGTCCTTACATATGCCACACGAATAAAAATGAAAAAACTGGTTGGCCACTATATTCTAATACCTACGCCTATGTCAAAATCACGGATAACACACCTATCACATAAGTGAAAATAACTTAATTTAATTTTTTTATAGGAGAATCCTTATCTTTTTCTTCCATAATAACGATGAGTTTTATTGGTCTGCATAAAGTGCTATGTGCTATAACTCCTAATGACTACAAATTATTTTCTATGGTGATGATATTTTATAAAATATTATGATCCTCCCTCATAACATCTCCTAATGACAAAAGGGATGGATCCACGTTTGTCTTTTTCTTTTCTCAAAGAAGATATTTATGGATCCATCTTATGCTCCTTGATTATCCTTTTCAAAGTAATATTTTTTTATTTATGTCATGCAGTAGGAATTACAACCTGAAGTACTAAATGTGCATATGAGTTGGACACATGGACATGGGGTGTGTAGGGAGTATGTGGAATCGTAGAGCGTAAAAGGGTGTGCCTGCGAAAAGTATGACTTAAAGATTTAGCTTTTTTTGTTTACCACGGGCTGCCAAAAAAATAGGATCGGGAGGTTGATCACGCAGTTTTAAGACTTGGATACTAAGAAAATTTTATTTTGGACAAGTGGGAGATCAAGTGACATGCATATTTTTGGGCTAATAATAGCATTAAATCTATAGTTATTATTATATAATCTATTATTAGAGAGATTCATGCTTTTATATTTATTTGTAGGGTGCATGGCTATTCTTAGCATGTAGCCTATTTTGAGGATACTTAGGTGGTGAAGGGAAAGTCCCCACTCCTATTAATGTTTATTGATTTACATGTTTGAGAGACCATTGATTACTGCAGAAGTGTTATGATGTTGATTCATGAGTCGCACGTGACTATGATGATACTCTTATGTATGTATGACTGGCTCTCTATGTTAAGGTGATTAATACAATGGATCTATGAGCTTGATAATTATTGTTGATAATTAATATGGATGGATCTTTGTATGGTGAATATGATATTAGTTCTTGTCTGATTCTTTATGCACTATGGTTAAGATCTAGATCTATTTATGGTTTATCCTTGTATGTTTGTTATGGATCTAGATTATATGTATGTTCATCATGTTAACTCCTCAAAAAAAGCTGCCATAAAAGAGGGACCCGGCACCACTTACGCTTTGGGTGAGTGCTCGGGCCCTAGATGAGTGATGTGTCAACACACTTTGGGGTTGATTGGCAAAATAAAAGAATATACATTTTGTTCCATCGTTGAGACTCTTTTCTTAATATATTTGTAAGGATGTTGCATGATGAATACATATTAATTAACTTTGGACATTATTAAAGATTAGGTAGAGAATTGAGGAGAATATTTTCTCCTGCAGTATTTAACACTAGACCTAGATTTGATGATCACATGTGGGTTGAACAAACTCAGATCATGAGACTCTATGAGACATCTTTTATTGTTTTCCCATAGAGCTGTATCTAGTGGGTAAGGGTAAGATACACATCAAAGACAAATTTGAGGTATAGAGAACTCTTTTTGGACCCAAGAAGATTACATGAATTTAAATGATGTCGATCCGACTCAGACACATGTTTTTGATCATTCGGTGGAGTGGTGTTTTTCAAAGTTACACCTTAGAGCATGATATTTATAATTATTCATGTCTATAGGTTAATTGAAGTTCTAGTTCTGCATGAACCTAGAGGATCTTATTATTCAGATGTGCTATCCATTTAGTGATTAAGATCTTGATTGTGACTCTAGGATTTGGAAGAGTGACCTATGGCTAGCTAAACCCCACCATGTGTGGGCAGAATAGGTGTGGTGAAAGTATCGGAAGACTTGGTGTTAGCGGAGAGAGGTGAGAGAAGAAAGGTAGATTAAGTTTAATGAAGTGCATGAGAGGGATTTTGTGAAGCAATGTAATGTTGTGGAATTAATGGTGTTTTAGAGAGAAATTATTCCAAGAAGGATTTTGAGCTCACATAGAAGACATGGATAAAGAGTATCCGGGGAACTCCCCATTTGAGTAAAGCATGGTAGAGAAACCTCTCTCGTCCACAAAATGAGATCGTGTCGATTGAAACCACAAGGACTCCCAGGTACACACATATTGATCCCTCCTAGCCACCTATCCCTTGTGTAGTTTCTTAAATTTTGTGATAGTTAATAATAAGAAACATAGTGTGGGTGGTAGATTAGCATTGACGTGATAGATTTCACTTTCATTAAGTTTAGGAGTTATTTAGATAGCACATTCATCTATAGTGGCTTTATACATCGCTTGTGCTATTTTGGGTCAGGTATCGAGTGGTATATTTTCGTGCACCATCAGGCCATGACATACAGAAATTACATTGGTGTAGTTAATGTTGGTATTACATTTGAGTAAGCAGTATAACTTCACACACCCAGTAAGTGTTCAGCTTTAGTACAACAGCACAGGGAACACAAGGAAACACATCATCTAGTTCCGGATGCTGATACCAGAAGGGAGTCAAGAGGATCGTGTGGGTCAAGATCTACTCGTTGAAAATTGGATATAAAGGAGGAGGGAATACAAGATGGTAATACATATTGCGGATCTAGACTGGACATGGTATGGGCACCATCCCTAACAAGTTTATTTTCAAGATGTCCCTTCCTTACTAGAGTACAAAGGAATTGAAGATGTGAATGATGATACATGAATATATGTGTGAGATAATTATGTGCGCTAAGGATATTACAACTCCTAGAGCGTCATGAAATTCAGTTTGAATTATTACTGTGGTTTGTGCACGCACATATCTGGTACATGAAGTTTGATTCAAACAAGACTTTTGTAGATTATACTTCACGCTGCACTTTACGATGCTTAATAGATTTTTATCTACCCGAGGTTTGAAAATGTTAAGGAGCATCAGCACTTAAGTCATGACATTCAGTTAAGGCATGGTTGTAGATTCTTAGGGAGTATGATTGCACGCTTTAAAACTTTTTCTATCAAATTTGATCTCATGATATTCAACCTCTAGTCAAACATGCTCAATGGTTCATTGGAGTTTTAAACGATCACACTTTTGTAGGAGGGTGAGCTCTCACATAATAAGAATTACAAATTGGCCATTTAAGGCACTTGGAGGCAAATCACAGAGCTACCGAGGTAGTTAGGAGCATGTGACATCGAGTGTAAGCCTATTTTTCGAAGCTCGTATCGCATCCATGGAAAACCAAGCTAGAAGAAATTTAATCTAATTCAGCCCATGAGATGCATAAAGGGGTATTTTGTGTCCAAATCAGAGGCGTATGACATACCTATGAAATTTTCCCTTGTAACCTGTACGATATGCCGCTTAGATCATGATTCAGGTTTCCTTGTCAGTAAGGCACAATAAGAAAGAATGTTTCGCTATTGTAAGATTTATAATTCTACCACCTGGGCGATACAAATAGCTTCGAGATCGAAAGAATACGTAAC